>JAFIRS010007922.1:0-20826 GCA_018342105.1 Gonioctena quinquepunctata | reverse complement strand
CTCACAGGATGAATGCCCCCCCTTTTTGGGAGAGTGAAAGGGATTCATGAAGGTCATGACTACACAGAATATGTATGCCACCCCAAAAAACATTAGTCAAGGTCAAACAAACATCGAGATCAAATTTTTGGGTTGCCGAAACAAATAACATAAAAACTAAAGGTCAAATCTCAAAGTCGATACTTAATGTTATGAACCCCGGTCATATTCAAGGTCAAGCCGAACCCAAAGTCGACCAAACCCAATATCAAAACTCAATGACAAATCTCAAAGTCAAATCTCAAGGTCAAACACACACCACATTGCACACCTGCAACCATTCAAGGTCACACGTGACGTCATAGTGGTGGGGGGAGACCCAGAACCGGCTTAAATCTCCTACTGTATACCAAATCAATTATCATTACGTTTGAATGTCTGATTTTTTTCTTTTGCAGTTCTATTTAGCAAGGCTTAAACTTTATTTAAAATGAGACTGAATTACTCGAAAGTGCCCGGAACACGTACAAAAACAATTCTGTTAATTTTTTTTTACCAAAAAAAATTACTTCGGTATGATTGTTTTCAGTATTAAAAAAATATTTAAGGGATTACAAATCAAATGTAGTGTGATTACTAATGAAGTACCTTCCATATCCGTCTTATTTATCACACAAAACTACTTCAAAACTGTAGATGTAATTTGTATAAACCGACATTTCCGAAAACAATATTAGGAGGAAATATGGTCTGGAAATCTCTTCGGGTTCGTAATCTGAACAACAAATTGACTATATGTACACTTTTCCTTCAACAAAAAATCAAGGATTGTGTTCTACTTCTTTTGCGAATTTGATAAAAACGCGACAAGAAGTTTGCCACACTTTTTGTACAGCGAAAAAACAAACTGTGCGTTTCTATCGCCCTTGCTAATTCTTTTACCCTATAATTCAATCAGGACAAAAATCCCATTCTAAATTAGTCTTTTCTTTGTGTTTCCAGTAACTGCCGGCAATTTGCAAACTATTTTGGAAACTATGGATTTATATATATATATATATATATATATATAATGGAAGGAATTTAATGGACATAGCCCTCAGAGAAAAGGGCTAACCGTAGACACGTGTTTCGGGCTCTCGGCCCTCATCAGTACGGTGGAGAAGTGCAAGGATGAACAACACTTGGTAGAAAACGACAAATCAACGGAGTCAACAAACAGAAGCCAGCCGCTCATTTGTGATTTCGGTCAGCAGACCCTGAATTCCAGGGCAACAACCAACGTCACCACGGAGGCAGCTATAGCTACCTGCGTGACATCCGAGTCCAGGAATATAAATATAAAAGAGAGTAATATCGAGGGATGTAAAACAAAATGGAAGGAATTCAATGGACATAGCCTCAGGAAAGTGCTACTAGACACGTGTTTCGGCTCTGTCATCAGTACGGTGGAGAAGTGCAAGGATGAACAACACTTGGTAGAAAACGACAAATCAACGGAGTCAACAAACAGAAGCCAGCCGCTCATTTGTTGATTTCGTTGATTTGTCGTTTGCTACCAAGTGTTGTTCATCCTTGCACTTCTCCACCGTACTGATGAGGGCCGAGAGCCCGAAACACGTGTCTACGGTTAGCACTTTTCTCTGAGGGCTATGTCCATTAAATTCCTTCCATTTTGTTTTTAACAGTCCCCTCGATATTACTCTCTTTCATATATATATATATATATATATATATAAAAAAAAAGGATAAAATGTGAATAAAACAAGTATACAGGAGGGGAGTAACAAAGTAAGACTACTCAACTGAAATGGTAGGTCACAGAGAGAGAAGCCTAACGGGGTAGTTTCTACCCGTGGGTTAGACATTACCTGGTCTTAGTAACGAAGCTATGAGAAACGCTTCTTTACCAAGGACATGTTAACATAAATATTCAGAATATTTTTCTCTCTCTAAATAAAGTAAAGTAAGGCACTGCAGTGTTTCGGACATGCATTCCTCAAGGAAGTGTAGTCTTTAAAAATTACTTTCTCCCTAGAAATAATAATTCTTAAAATTTGCAAAACTATCTTCTTAAATTTATTCTCCTCTCTAGAAATATTCCATTCTCTGTCACCTGAAATAAAACATTTTAGGAACGTGTTGTAGTGAAAAATAAAATAGGAATGAACAGATCAATACTAAATTACATGTAATCAAAAATAGTGTATACAAAACGTAAATCAAAATTAGTTTTTCAGAAGAAATCTCTTTGCCAAATGAACCAATTATTAAGTATAAAATTTCCACCCGCTTATTCAAATGAAAGCTTCACTCCACTGTTAAATTTAAGTAGATAGACTACAAGGTTTCTGGCGCAACCCCTATTTTGCTACCCTTAGGGGTGGGTTTGGGCGAATGCGGTGATGGGGTGGTTTTTGGTGAAGGCGGCGGTGAGGATGATGGTGGTCGTGCTAATAATATATGGTGAATGCGTCGGGGGGTTGTTTTTTGGCGAAGGCGGTAGTTTGGATGATGGTGGTGGTTATGCAGCTGCATGGTTTAACTGTGGGATAACTTGAATATAAACGGAAATCCTACCAAGGTCAAATACGACTTGAATACTATTTTAAAACTTTGCCAAATATACAGGGAGGAACGAAAGAGTGTTTAGCGGAGTAACCAAAAAAGTACATATTGAAGTTTTTTGTGAAAATGACGTCAGTTGAGGTTATGTCGTCGTCCATGGCAGAGCAGTATACTCGAAAATTGGAGCAGTTTTATCGAAAAGTCAGAGCTTTGAACGAAGAGTTGCAGTTTCACGAAGAAAACGAAACGTTACAAGAAAATTGAAACAGTTGAATCTTTGCACGACACAGTCATCAACATCGAAATATGATTCAAATGGTAGTAGTGACTTTGATTCTGAACACCAGCTTCTACGTAGACATACCGTATAATGATGATGATGTACGAGGAGTAGCAGTTTCTTTCAAAGATGGAGATAATCAGTCTTGGATTCCATTGAATCGAACAGCAGGACATCGAGTTATTCTTCACCACATGCCCCCCTAAGAGAGACAACGACACCATCATAGAAATTCAGCTCAAGTTTGAAAGAATGATTCTACAAGTGCAGTGATGCCACGGAGAAGTGTTCCAGTGGCAGCAGCAGTAGCGATGACGTCACCACCGCCGCCACCACCGCCGCCACCACCCATACTACCACCCTTGGAACATGAAATATATAAGATTCTTGTGCTCTCCTATTCAAAACTGTAAAAAAATGCTTGGAATCTTCATGCAATGTCAAAATAAATGAATAGCGAGAGAGACCTAACCTGACTTTTATTCCAATACACAAACATACGGTTACGCTTTGGCGAAATTCCTATTCAAAACTGTAAAAAGAAGCTTGGAATCTTCATGAAATGTCAAAATATAAATGAATAGAGAGAGAGAGAGATAGACTCTAACCTGACTTTTATTCCCATACACAAACATATGGGTACGTGACGTAAGCCACGTATACCGTGTGTGGGTGTGAGAGAGAGAGAGAGAGATACCTCTGACGATTGCTCCTCTTTGTTTTTCATTTCAAACTTGGCTTTTTTTTTCTCAACTTTATTTTTATTTTATTCAACTTTTTTTTTCCACTATTTTTTTTCTCAAGTATTTCCTACTTTCTTTCTAATTTTTTTCTCAACTTTTTTTCTTAACTTTGAGTGTGCTTTTATCGTCGAATGGAGCGATTTTGTTTTGTTCAATACTAAAAACATTATGGGCATACGAGCGGATGCATCGTTGACTAGTCGATTTTTCCTTCTGATCTCTAAGACATTCGACATAGTCATCGAAAGAATTTTATTTTCCACAACATTATATCGGACTCCTTTGGATTTTTTAACGCATTTTTTGCCCTGAATTTTATAAGTGTATATTTTGAACGGAGTCCGACGAAATCTGTCATGATGCACCCGTTCGCTTCGTCTTTCATCAAACCTGGAATTTTCTTGTTTACCTGCGGAATACCGTACGAGTTTTCGCATGGGTAGTCGCTCGTATCGAATTTTTCCAAGTTTTCCCCGATTAATTCTCTATATACATCATCGCATTTAATTTCATATATGAGAGAATCCGTATTCGTGTACATCAATTTACACTGATTGCTCTCGATTTTTTTCAACATGAAGTTAGAATGAAAATCGTAAACACAAATTCTGGAAGTATCTAGAATATCCATACCGATATAAAGGGGTTTATTGAATAGCAGTCCAGACTTGTTCATTTCGATAGCCATCAAGTTTTCATCGAAAATGATTCGATTGTGGAATTTCGGACTTCTTATAAAAATTTTCGCCCTATATCTGCCCTCCCATTTATTGACCATTTTCACCACTCTGTGCTTCCTGATGTTTTCCATCGTCTTTCCGAAAATACTGTTTATGGCCAATTTATATTTATTTTTCAGTTAGAAAGTGGTTGTTGCTTGGGCGCGTAATTTCGTGTTTAATTCAATGTAGGGCTGCAGCCATGCCGATTGTTTGAACTGCAATACCCTGTGAATTTTTCTGAGAATAAGACCGTTTTCCAAAGCTTGTTTTAATACGAGGTAATGTACGACATAGTTTTCCTTGTTGTACATGGTGGTCAATTTAGGGAATTTTGAAGTGGAAAATCTTTGTGATTATCATGAATATTTTCGGGGTATTCCAGGTCGACTTCGAGGATGTAGCCGATGTGCGAAGAATCCGACACCTCCAGAACGTTCAAATTATCGAAATCATCAATCCATTTGAACCCTCCAGAGGGTAAATACTCCATCATGGCCCATCCATAGAGATTATTCACGTCCAAGTATAATAAATATTTGGAGGGTTGTTGAGGATCATATCTCTCCCCCATATAATTATTATTCGCTTGAGAGAATCGGTTACAACACTGACTCATTCAAAACTATCCCACGGATCGAACGATCTAATTCTCAGAATTTCGTCTTTATTATTTCTAGGAATTGCTTGTTTACTGCGAATTTTCACAGATCGAGATGAACACCTGCATCCTTATCTGAGTTAATGTAAACAAACTGCAATGTACACACTCTTTCAAAGGATGCCGATATCCGGTCGCTTAAATGAACAACTGATAACGAAACTGATGACGTTGAAACGACTGCTCAGATTTGCATCGACTTGTTGGTTGAGTCATGGCCGCATCATCGGTCATAAACACTGGTGACTCCTCCTCCCACTTTCCAAAATGGCCGCTATTCACTTCCTCGATTGAACAAAAAGGCTATTGGTTGACGGCCGACCAATGCGGTTGACGAATCATCCTCAGCGCCGCCTTCGCCAAAAACCACCACCCCACCGCATTCGCCAAAACCCACCCCTAAGGGTAGCAGAATAGGGGTTGCGCCAGAACCCTTGTAGTCTATCTACTAATTTATTTTTCTACAAAAGCTGGCGACTCACCATAACAATTTCTTTTGCGGAATGTAATTGTTTTTACCACACCAATTATTTACTTCCGTACACGAAACACCTACCTTATCTTCCACACGTGGTATCCGCGTACATAATTCCCTAACTTACTTCCCCACACAAGACAACGGCTGCAGCTGTACTCCCTAACTTCGTTTCCCGTCTCTACTTAACGGTCGAAGCCGTACTCCTTGACTCACTCTCTCAAATTCTTTCTCGAACCCACATACCTTACGATTTCTAAAATATTTCCCATAAAAGACGCGGCAGTTTCAAAGGAAATGCTATATAAATTAATAGCTCCTGAGATTGTTTAGTCTACAACTACTACTTTCTCAGCTACCCCCGCTGAGATGATTTTACCATTGGATATGAAATCCTCCAATAAACATTTAACAGTAAAATTGAAATTATTACTCATGGAAAATTTCAAGAAATCCAATTCAACAATTGAACCAGTTTAGGTACACTGCTATAATGGTTGTCAGAATTTCAATCACATCGCTGGCTGTTTGATTGATTCCATTTCAGCTACTTCCTTTGTTCAACTTCTTTCTCTTGGTACATTTATTTCTTTTTCTTAAAATTTCCGAGTCGTTCCTTTTCTTTCATTTGTATATTCCTCGGGGCAAAATCCACGCTCCTTTTTTCACCCACTTCCAGACGTCCGAATTATTTGAAATTTTGCACACGTTTTAAGAACCGATGACAATACAATAATTTCATCAAGATCGCCAGATTTCTTTTTACAAATATATGGTGAATGCGCAGGTGGGTCTTAGCACATTCACCAAAATCTAGTAAACATTTCAGTCCCATGTGGATTAATCAATCGAAGAGTTTTTCTCCCGTAGTCTTTTGTAGCAATATGAACTAAAAACCCAAAGATAAAATGATAGTTTGAAAAAAACTGAAGAAACACGCTTAAACAGCAATATGGACTGAAAAGTTAAAAATAATAAGAATACAGTCGTGATCAAAAATTTCCTCTTATGTAAAAAACGCGTGACATGCTCTTTACTTACTTTTCATAAATATATTAAGATAAGTGATATCAAGCACCTCACGCTTTTTTACATAAAATAAAATTTTTTGGTCAGTGGTTTATTCTTATTATTTTGAGTATTTTTGTTATTTCAAACTATAATTTTATTAAACTTTTCATCGTAGATCCCACCCTTTCGCATTGGTAGAATCGTGGCTTTTCATTCCTTGTTCTCATACTTGAATTAGTATTGCTTGGATATTGATAGTTTGGGCTATAGGAGGGAAGATAATCATTTTAATTTTTTCTTATATTTCGTGCTGGTTGATATCCATTTAGTCTGTAATGGCGTTATTGTTTCTTGCAAACTCCATGATTTCCTGCCCATGACCTTTTTTGTTCATTCAAATTATATTTGAAACCCTGAAAAAGTTGAGAGTTTGGTTGAAAAATTCATTATTTTGGTGTATTATATGCCAGATAATGAAAAAAATACACGCAAAAAGTAATTAAATGGACGATTTTTCAATAATAGAAAAAATATGTTCTCTTCAGAAATGAATCCTTTGATAATTCACAAGGAGAAACTTTTTCCACGGTTATCAATAAAAAATAAAGTTTTCAAGCTGAGTTAATTTCCTAAACATTTATTCATGCTTTCTTATTTTTGAGAAACTCGAGTTTTTCTCATTTTGTAATGAATCAATTATGGATGGAAAATAAAATTGAATTGTCCATCAAAACAATATTGAAAATAAAGAAAATTATGAAGAATTATCCTCGGATATCGAAACTATACCTCAAGTTGTGCGAACTGAGGGTTTTAGCTACAAGTGGTATCCAAAAATAGAGTATTTTTTTTATAATAATATAAATCATTGATTTATAAGGGCGATGAAAATAAAACACATTATCATACAGGTGTACCGCAAGGTAGTACCTCAGATCCACTTTGATTTACATTGTATATCCTTGCCCGATTGCCTTTCTGAATCTATGGGACTGCTCTCTGCTGATGATTTTAAACTCTTCAGAATAAGAATAATATCTTCTCCCCAAGACTACCTTTTACTACAGACAGATATAAAAATATTAGTCGTTGGTTCAAAGAAAATAAAATGTCAATAAACATAAAAAAATGCTCTGTAGTGACCTTTACACGGAAAACTAACATCATTGAACATACCTGTAACATAGACGGGGTCGAGTTGGAACAAAGGAGTGAAATCCAAGATCTGGGAGTTATCTTTCAGAGCGATATGAAGTTCAATTCGCACTACACCAATACGGTCAATAGAGCATTTACATTTTTAGGTTTCATCATTAGAAATAGCAAGTCCTTCGAACTGGGAACAATTATCAAGATCTATCATGCCTTAGTGAGAACACATCTGGAATATGCAGCACAAATCTGGATGCCTTCAGCCCAAACACACATAGACCGCATCGAGAAAGTACAATAGAGGTTCTTAAGATACCTTTATGTCAGGAAAAATAACACATACCCATATATGGTCTCATATAGGTGCATGCTAGATAGCTTCGATTTCAAGAGTTTGTTGGATAGAAGAAATAAACAGGCGGTGTTATTTGTATACCATCTTTTTAATTACACAAAATACAAAGACTGTGACCTAAAGTACATATATATAAACGTCCCCAAAATCAATTTAAGAATTTTAAATTATGATGTATTCAAAAAACCAACAAAATGTTATTGATAAGCAATCAATCACTCAACCAAGCACACATAGATTTATTCGACACAAACCTGAAAGAACTACAAAAAATCTGACTGTGTTTGCTTTATTTAGCTTAGTTTGGGTATAGTCTATATAGTTCTCTGTTATTTTTGTTTTGCTATATTTGTTATTTTTTATTTTGATATATATATATATATATATATATATATATATATATATATGTAGGTTTTTATTTCTTTGTCTAGGAGAATGATATTCCCAGGGGTGAATGAACAAGTTTAATCAAAATAAACTGTGAATCAACATGAACACTGACAGCTTACTGAAGTTTGTACGTCATCATATTCGGGTACCTATTTAATGAGTTTGAATCCTTTTGGTTTCTTGGAATCTTTGTATATCCGTCGCGGCTCGACTCTGACAATACTACGTCTTTTCGTCTTTTTTAATAAGTTGATATTCCCAAGAAAAACTTCTACTTTCTTGAAATATCCCGTCAACGTCAAAAATATATTATCACTTGATTCCTTCAAAAACCAACCCCAGCCACGGCGATTCCTACCGAATGCCGAAAATGCAATACTGGGAGAAATTTCAACATACCGCAAGGAATAATAATAAAAATAACACAACCAACATAATTGATGAAAATATGCATAAATTGAAAGAATTAAAAATTTAGCCACCTACACTCGGCCATCCTGCTCTGAATCCGACCCGGATTCACTTTGGTTGTCAACCCATGGTTTCATGAATTCTGCACATGTGGAAGTACGCACCGGTCCCTCATGATGACCTACTTTCACGACATCATATCTGTCATTGGGTTTCATCTTTGTGACCTCATAAAGTCCTAAGAATTTCATCTGAATTTTATTTCCTACTTCAAATTGGGTTCTTTTAATAGCTACCAAATCTCCCTTTTTATATAACCTTGGTTTTCTTCTTCTAAGAATATAAGTTCTTTTATTTTCTTCTTGTACCTTCAAAATCTGTTTTTTGCTTTCCACTCTGAGATCTTCTCTATTTTCATTGAATTCCTGTATTGTAGCCTCTTCCAATAATTCCTTGATGAGCACTTCTTCTTTATTCCTCATTTTCACGCCGGTTAGAATTTCAAAAGGTGAAGTCCCTATGCTTCTCTGAATAGTGGAATTCAATGCTCTTTGGACGCGCTCTACGTATTTGAACCATCTTCCAGGATCTTCTAAACTCAGTTTTGTGAGAACAGGTATGATAATGCGATTCACTCTTTCAACCTGGCCATATCCTCTTGGTACCTTCATCAATACAATAGTTTTTGAATTCTTCAGCAGTGAAAGCAGTTATAATTCTACTTGGGTTTCCAAAAACCTGCTTTTGTTTTTCCAAACAATCAATAATTTCTTTTGTTGTCGTCGATTTGCAAGCATATAGCCAGGTGAATTTGGAGAAATCATCAACAATCGCTAATATATAATGATAATTCTTATTGGTTGAAGGCATTGGTCCTAAATGGTCGACATGATATGTATGCAACGGGCCTTCTTGTTTAGGTATTGGATGTAACATTCCTTCTTTTTTCCTTCCTTTCTGTTACCTAATATACAATGTATACAATTTCCTAAACACTTTTGAATTTTTTTCTTTAGTTTAGGAATAAAAAATTCCCTATTCACCACTTCTTCTGTCTTGGGAAGTGCAAAATGTCCAATTTCGTCTGCTTTCTTTATTATATCGGTCTGCATCGTCTTTGGAACTACTATCAACTCTCTTCCATTCACAAATTTATAAAGTATATCGCTCTCCACGAACAAATCTTCATAATCTTCTGTGCTCAATATTTTCTTTATTGCCAATATGTGTTCGTCCAACTCTTGTGCCCGCCTGAGTCGTTTTACTACACCATCTTCTTCAGTCAACGTCATCGTCATAACATTTGGGTGACGACTCAAAGCATGTACGTGAGACATCTTGTTTCCTTTTCGAGGTTCAATTTCATATGAATACTTCTCCAACAATAAAGCCCATCTAGCAACTTTGGTAGTCTAATCTTTCTTAGCCAAGCTGAACAATCAGTTATAATCTTGAATTGAATTCCAAGTAAATTTATTCGAAATTTTTTGACGGCTTGAATGATAGCTAAGACTTCGAGTTCATAGCTACTGTATTTTTCTTCAGCTGGAGTAGTTTTCTTGCTCATGTAGTAAACTGGGTGGAATCTACCATCTTCGTTCGACTTCTACAACAGACAAGCTCCATAACCATATTTGCTCGCGTCTGTATGCAATTCCGTTTCTCCGCCCTGTTTGTAAATATGTAACACTGGTTAACAGGATAGAACATTTTTAAGTTTCTCAAATGCCTCTTTCTGTTCATAACCGAAAACAAACCTTAGTTCCTTCCTCAACAGATCACTCAAAGGTTTTGCAATAAGGGAATAAGATGTGATAAACTTACCAAAATATCCCGTCAAACCCAGAAAAGATTGAATTTGTTTGAGAGTCGTAGGTTGTGGATAATTCTTGATCGCCAAGGTTTTATCATTTGATGGTTCGACTCCCATCATCAATGATGAATCCCAAAAATTTGATCTTTGTTTTCAGCAATTGACATTTCTTCTTTTTTATGTCCGATCCCTAGTCTTTTGCAACCTAAAAAACTCTTCTTAATCTCTCAAGTCCTTCTTCTTCTGTAGAACTCAATATTACTATGTCATCCATATAATAGAGCATAATGTTTTCCACCAACAATTTTCCAAAAACAGTACTAACAAATCTCTGAAAGACCGCTGGACTATTACATAATCCAAAAGAACATTTCAGGAATTCAAATTGACCGTGGTGTGTAACAAATGCAGTATATTTTATACTTTCTTCTTCTATTGTCACGTGGAAAAATCCATTTCTCAGATCGATGGTACTAAAGTATTTAGCAGCCTGCAATCTATCCAACACATCTTCGATCAGAGGAAGTGGAAATCTATCTTTTACTATGTTTTTATGAAGTTTTCTGTAATCACAACATATTCTAGTACTACCATCTTTCTTTTTCACAAGAACTATTGGACTAGCAAAGTCAGATGAACTACGTCTTATTATTCCTTCTTCTAGCCATTCTTCTATTTGTGCTTCTACCTCCCCTTTTCCCGTTATAGCTAATCTTCTTGGACTTTGATGTATTGGCTCTTCATTCTTCAATATAATCTTCATTTTAACATCTGCATCCATAATCTTGGGATTTCTTCTATTTGTTTCTTCACTTCTTTCCGATGTAACTTCACTTTTTCTTTGAATTCGCCAAATATTTTTGCTCCATACATAACGAGTTTATTTGATGTATCATCCTGTATACCATCAATGATATATTGAATCAAAACTTCCGATTCTATGTTTGCTCTGCTTCCAATCTCTCGCATTATCAGAACATATTCTTGCACCGATTCTTCTCTCCGTTTCTTCCTCGCCATCAATAATTTATGTATTTGAGCACTTTTTTTTTTTCCTTTTATTCCTTTTTCTACTGAATGCAAAGCTTTGCAAGTCCTTTTTTTTTTTCTAATTTTAGTCTTCATCCTTGTAGAAATTTCTTCGAAATCTTCAATCCATTTTCGAACTGGGTAATTGTCTTTTCCATCAAATGTTCTAATACTATCTTCAACGTCTTTGCTTCAACGTCTTTGAATGTCAATGAGAACGAACCCTTCAGTTTCGTATTTCCAAATGATTCACCACTCTTTGCACCTCTGTCATTTCCATTCTTATCTTCATCAGAATCCACCTCTTCCTCTGATTCTTCTTCCACTTCTTCATCATCTGTCTTCTCATTTTCACCATGTGACTGAAGGTCATTCATAAAGGAACAGATGCGCACAACCACTACTTCACTACTACCCGAGTAATCAAGATCAAGTATACTACAAATAGCAATAAGATCAGGAAACTGCACTTTTTGTTTGACCTCACTCACTTTTTGCGCAAATTCTGAAGACTTTTTATCTAAATGAAAAGTCGCGCATCTCTTTTCGCGTTATCCTACTTTCTCCCTCGTTTCTAAAGGCGACTACATGTAAGGCCTTTACTGCTTTGAGTGAACTACTAGAAATATTTTTCCCGATTTTTGAAATATCTCCCAAATTAGGCATTGTATACAAAACATAAATGCGGTGTCAAAGAATAAGTCAGATCAACAAATCAGTTTGAAAATTAAAATAATAGAAAAAACAGAATTCGCCCTATGTTTCAAACTTCGAATGAATCTGAGACAAGTCAATTAATTAAAAAAATGTTTTTGTCGGCAAAATATCAAATTGAACCTGAATATCGTGACGTTTACAGAATAAAAACAGAAGTAGTGAATCAAAAATTTTAATAATTGAATGAGCAAAACTCTTAATCTTTGTCAAAATAATTCAATGTTATATCTTCTATTAACACTGGTGTATTATGATCGTCTAACTCGTCTATGCCTCCATTCGATACTGATTATTGGAAAAACTGTGCATCGTACCTTATTGAATCCATAATCATATTGTAACGTAAATAAACTTAACTTGGTTTTACTAATTTATTTGACACTTAAATCTACAACTTAATTTATATTACGCCACTGAATAGCTCGATCGTATGGGCTCGTTCAGACTGAGACTGCTTCTTGAGGGTTGCCTATTTATCTCCGTTACAGAATTCTCGATGTTTCCAATTCTGGCGGTTGGTGCCCAGCATGTTCCAGTTATTTCTAATATCGACCGTTGTTATCTGCCGCGGTGTGACTGGATTGTTCTCGAATATCTCCGGGGATGACATCATCGCTGTCGATGGCAACGCGTGAGGCGACAGGTCCGGCCTAGGTTCGTTACATTGCCCCCTTCTTAAAGACATTTTGTCCCGAAATGTCATCCTTGGAGTGTGACGATATCTGCATGACTCCCCATAGTTGCACCGTGAAGTTCGATGGAAGTAACACTCCACGGTCTTCATGACTGGTCGTGGAAGAGGGTTACAGCAAACCAAAATCTTGACGCCGCTGGATCTGAATATCGCCTCCAGCATACTTCTTATGACTCTCCAGTCCAACCCATCAATACCACAGGACAATTTTGGAATTGCTAGATCCACCAGATTCTGGTCCACCATAGTGTCTCTTAGTTTGGTGAGACTCTTCCAGACATCTCCGTAGGACGGTTTATCTTGGGAATGCCTCTTGGTAACTAGGTAGTAGATGTTTCTCTGGCCTTTCTTCAATTGTAGCACCCCACCAACTTCTGGATTCTGCTCCCGCAGTGTTTGGAGTTGACCAAATTTCTTGGAAAACACTACGGCGATGCCCCTGGACATTCGAAGATCTTCTGCCACACAGTGCGCTAGTGCGTAGTCAGCAGGCACCTCGAAAAGGTCTCGTGACTCTCTCTAGTAACCCCATGTAGAACTTTCTGCCCGTTTGAATACAAGGACATGAACTTCTCGAACGTCATATCATCCTCCGGTGGCTTGAGGGTGCGAACTTGGTCATGGTTTCCAGCGTAAGGGCCAACCTATTGAAATGGACGACCCTTGGTTTCCTCGGGTGGCTTATGGATTCGGTACACAAGGTCGTTTATCCTTTTACGATCTTATACGGGCCTTCCACGAGTTCCGCAACTTTGGTGATAGTCCACGACGACGTTTGGGGTTGTACAGCCAAACCAGGTCATCAACCTTAAATCCTCCAGCGTCGGCCTTGATGTCATAGGTCTTTCATTTTATCGCTGGCACTCTGGATGTTCAACCGGACTCGTTCGTGGATGTCGTCCATTCTCTGCCGAAGTTTGCTGACGTAGTCCTCTCCCGCAGTGTCTTGTCCTGGCGGTATCCCAAACTTCAGGTCACAAGGCAGTCGCAGTTCTCGGCCCATTATAATACTAGCAGGAGTTTGACCTGTTGACTCGTGTACTGCGGATCGATAGGCCATCAGGAACAAAATGAAGATACTGGTCCCAGTCTCTTTGATGGTCAGAGACAACCTTGGACAAGTGGCGGTTGATCGTTCTGTTCATCCGTTCCACCATTCCATCGGACTGCGGATGTAGGGCTGTGGTTCTTGTCTTGCGGATGTTCAGCAGTAAACATATTTCTTGGAACAGGTTGATTCGAAATTTCTGCCTTGATCCGAGTGCAGCTCCATTGGAATACCAAATCGACATATCCACTCTTTCACCAAGACGTCGGCGACGGTGATGGCTTCCTGGTTGGCAGGGCATAGGCTTCCGCCCACTTACTGAAGTAGTCCATTGCCACAAGGATGTATTTATTCCCGTGGTCGGATACGGGAAACGGGTCGGCGATGTCAATGGCGATTCTCTCGAACGGGCCGCCTACGTTGTACTGACGCATCGGGGCCTTGGGTCGTATTCGAGGTCCATTGCTAGCAGCGCATACAGCGCACTTTCTGCACCAGTCCTGGACGTCAGCTTGACAATTGGTCCAGTAAAACCGTTGCCTCACTTTCTGCAGGGTCTTCGTCACTCCCAGATGTCCTCCAGCGACTCCATCATGGATTTCCCGCAGCACTTCCTCTCTTCTGTTCCTGGGAACAATTATTTGGCGTCTGTCTTCCCACCAATATCGGCCTCCAACACACGTTTCAGGATCCCATTGTCCAGAATAAGAGGGTTCCATTGTGTCCAATAGGACTTAACAGCCGGCGAGTAACCTGCGACTTCCTGCCATGATGGTCTTCGATTGCCCTTCTTCCAGCTGACGACTAAGCCAAGGTCGGGGTCTTTCTCTTGGTCTTTCTGGATCTTGCTGTCATTCCAGTTGTCATCCATTGCCGCGGTTCTACAAAGTGTTGCTTCTTTCTCTTCTGCTCGCCGGCAATGTGAGCAATCATCTGGACATGGTCTTCGCGACAAGGCATCTGCATTCTTATGGCTAGTTCCGGCTCGATGTTCGATCTCGAAATCGAATTCTTGGAGTCTCGATCCAACGTGCTATTTGACCCTCAGGATTTTGAACTGTAAGAGCCATTTGAGAGCTGCATGGTCAGTTCTCAACAGGAATCTTCTTCCATACACGTACTTGTAGAAGGGCTCCACTCCTTTACAAAGCAACAGCTCGCCTGGTGACACAGTAATTGCGCCTGGTTTGCTAAGCGTCTTGCTGAAATAACCAATGACCTTCTCCTGTCCCTCCTGGATCTGAGATAGACAGCTCCAAGTCCCACGTTGCTGGCGTCCGTATCCAAAATGAATTTCCCTTTGGGTAGGGATAGCTCAGTATAGGTGCGTTGATCAAAGCTCCTTTCAGCTTCCTGAATGAGTCTTGACATTCTTCGGACCACTGGAACTTTGTTTGGCCTTCCGTGAGCCTGGTCAGTGGTTTAGCGATGTTGGCGAATCCAGCACATATCGGCGATAGTATGTGCATAAACCAAGGAAACTTCGAAGTTGGTGAATGTCTTTGGGATGGGCCAATCCTTAACAGCTTTGATCTTCTGGTCATCCACTGCTACTCCTTCCCCAGAGACAACGTGGCCGAGGTATCGTACTTCTTTTTGGAACAGATGGCATTTTAGGCTCAGCTTCAACCCGGGAGTTCTCAGTCGCAGGAATACTTCCTCCAAGTTTTCACGTGGTCTCGAACGATCTGCCGACCACAATTATGTCGTCGAGATACACTAGACACGTGTTCCATGAGAGTCCCTTCAGCACTGTCTCCATCAATCTTTCGGATGGCGGGAGCATACAGAGCCCGAATGGCATAACGGTGAACTGCCACAATCCTGAGCCGATGGTAAAGCAGTCTTTTCTCGATCTTCCTGAGCGAGTTCTACTTGCCGTATCCACTTTCAGGATCAAGGGTCGAGAAAATCGTGGAACCAGCCAACGTGTCTAGGGTGTCATCTATTCTCGGGAGAGGGTAACTGTCCTTCTTCGTGACATTATTGAGTTGGCGATAGTCTACACAAAAGCGTGTCGATCCATCCTTTTTCTTCACCAGTACGACTGGAGGACCAGGGACTGTCAGATGGTTCCATAACTCCTTCTTTTCCCATATCGCTGACTATTTTGTCAGCCTCTTCCTTCTTTGGGAAGAGGAAGTCTTCTTGCTGATTGCCGGATCGGTCGGCACCCCAGTATCAATCTTGTGCTGGACCACATTAGTTCGACCCCTTTTCCTTGTCCGGTATCGAAGATGTCTTGGTACTTTTGACTTAATCTCTTAGTTTGGGCTGTTGAGCTTTCATGTCTTTGGAAGAGATGGCAACTAATTTTTCTAGTTCTGTGGGCAAGTTGTTGGGTTGGCTAATCGTACCTCGTACGCCCCGGATCACAGATGAAACTGACGAGCAGTGCCCCAAAATTGTTCCTTTCTTTAAGGTCACTGGAAAAATTGACATTCATGACCCTTACCGGCACAAATTTTTCAGCACGTAACAGGGTTTTCCCTAGGCAACCTCGTCCAATTTTCTCATCATGAAGTTTGGGCTCGAACATCACCACGTCTCCACTGCTCGCACTCCCGTCCAGGCGAGCCTCCAGAATGGTTTCAGCCCTCTCAGGTACGCTTACATCTTCAGCCAACAGCACACGGATCAACTCTTCACTTCTCCCATGAAGTACCAGCTCTTCTCCGTTGACACGTAGGACGCCGTCTTTGAAATCCAATTCAAACCCTCTGGAATTCATGATGTCCATTCCGATGATTGCATCGTCTTCGATGTCCGCTACAAGTGCCTGATGTTTCACTTTAGTGCTGCCCAAAATTATTTCAATCGGTAGCTCGCCATATACAGTAGCTGGCTCCCCTGTTGCTGTGCGTAACTTCCAAGTTGTTGGTTCAATTCGTTCCGGTGTTCTGGCAAAGGAAGGTCCGAGAATTGTCCTAGTCGCACCTGTATCTAGCAGCATGGTGCAAGGCTCGTTATTGATGAGACCGTCTACGAAAACACCTCTGTTCTGTCGTTGCAGGATAGCGACATATGCGTTGTTAACCAGGGCTTGCTGGACACGGGCCGACGATTGCCCCTTCTCGTCGACCTTCTTTAGTTTTCCTGCATCGGAGTCGTTTACTCGAATGTTGGACATTTGCTACGCACATGTCCAATTTTGCCACAATTCCAGCATCTTATCTGTCTTTTCTCAGGGAACACTTCCTTAATCACTTTCCTTATGGCAGCTTCCAAATTAGCAGGCTCCTGTGAGTCTTCCTCAATCATTCGACTTTTACTCTGGCTTTTGCAAGATTGTTTCGCTGCCTCGAATTCCAAAGCGCGTGCCAGTGCGTCTACGAGATGTGTTGACGGGCTAGTGTCAACGCTTGTCTGGTTTCTTGGTCACGAGTCCATCCACGAATGCTTGAACCGCTAGTCGCTCCATTACATTTTCTGGTGTGGCTGGATATGGAGACGAACCAAGCGTGCAATGTCAGTTTCGAATTTTGTAAGGATTCGCCCGATTTTTGGCAGCGATTTTTCAGCTGGGAGTGGTATACGTGTTCCAAATGGGTGTGGCCATATCGTAATTCTGAGATGTTTAATCAGCTGATCATAGTCCTCCTGTTCTTGGGCGGTGAGAGTTTGTAGAATATTTGTCGCTTCTCCACGTAATGCAAGTGTCAGTGCTACAGCTCTTCCCCTGCATTCCATCCGTTTGCTTTGGCGCTGCTTCAAACTGCCGGCGGTAATTTGCCCATGGAGTTTTTCCGTCGAACTGAGGCGGCTTCATGGAAAGCTTCCCTGATTTCTGAAATGACCTTGGGCATCTTTTAACCCTCTTGAACTTTATCCAAGTTCAAACTCAAGTCCAGCATTGCATTTTCGTTAACCATCTCTGTGGAGGGCGCACTATTAATTCGTTTTTTCCAGCTTACTGATCGTTTCCTTTATTTTGTCCATTTCTGCCTCGACCCCATCTTTGATTTTATCTACCTCCGTGTTCATTTGCTCCCTAATTTTATCTATCTCTGTCTCAACGGTTCCCATTCTTTCTTCTAGAAAATTAGCCACACCACACAATTCTTTTTTTAGGCCTTCTGTGTTTTCCAGGAACTTCTCTTCCAGGCTTGCATTTTCTTCCAGGCTTCTTGAATTTTCTAGAAGCTTCTCTTCCAGATTTCTAGAATTTTCTTGAAGCTTTCTCTTCCAGATTTCTAGAATTTTCTTCAAGCTTCTCTTCCAGATTTCTAGCATTTTCTTCCAAGCTTCTTGAATTTTCTAGAAGCTTCTCTTCCAGATTTCTAGAATTTTCTTGAAGCTTCTCTTCCAGATTTATAGAATTTTCTTGAAGCTTCTCTTCCAGATTTCTAGAATTTTCTTGAAACTTCTCTTCCAGATTTCTAGCATTTTCTTGCAAAGTCCTCGAATTTTGTTGCAGTTCTTCTTTCACGGATTTAGTAGTTTCTTCGAGTTTATTCATTACCAAACTTAAATCACCTCCGGGAACTTCGAATAAAAAATGTTTCGGGGTCCTCACCTTCTTGTATAAGTCCTTCGCAAGTCTTTCCTGGAGTACTTGCTTTTACCCGTTGTTTCCAGTTCCCTTTCCTCCAATTCCTGTTTCCAATTCCGCTACCTTCAAATCCGCAAGGCGCACTTTTCTTGAACACATTTTGTCTTTGACGAGGTATCAGTCTGTTTCACACGAAAAGTTTATCAGTTTGTTAAAAATTCACTTCGCGAATTCTTTTCCACGGGCCACCAGTCTATTGTCTGTTTCACGCGAAGAGTGTATCAGTTTATATTCCCACGCACAATTGTCCACTTCGTGAAAACCGGGCCACTGTCTATTTTGGGCGTACAAAAAGGTCTATCAATTTATTTTCCTGACTATCCACTCCACGATCACTTGTTTATTTTCAAAATCCCACTTCTGACACCAATTGTAACGTAAATAAACTTAACTTGGTTTTACTAATTTATTTCACACTTAAATCTACAACTTAATTTATATTACGCCACTGTATAGCTCGATCGTATGGGCTCGTTCAGACTGAGACTGCTTCTTGAGGGTTGCCTATTTATCTCCGTTACAGAATTCTCGATGTTTCCAATTCTGGCGGTTGGTGCCCAGCATGTTCCAGTTATTTCCAATATCGACCGTTGTTATCTGCCGCGGTGTGACTGGATTGTTCTCGAATATCTCCGGGGATGACATCATCGCTGTCGATGGCAACGCGTGAGGCGACAGGTCCGGCCTAGGTTCGTTACAATATCATTGAATTACCAAACCATGGACTACGGGAACGAATACGTCTATACTTCTCGGATCTCCCCACGTCTGGTTTTCCTTGAAGTCCTTTTACTTCCGTTTTCCTCGATTGAAACGAATGCGTCTAAGTCGTCCACACTCCTTGGATCTTTCTACTACGTCTGGTTTATCTTGAAGTCATATACACTCCTTGGATCTTTCTACTACGTCTGGTTTATCTTGAAGTTCTCTTACTTCCGTCTTCCAATAATAGGCCTTTGAATCTCCTTCGTCGAATCATTTTTCAAACGTCAAGTAAACGTCTAGCGGTTCGCAGCTTCAACTAAATTTTGTTCTCTATCCCGGTTGAGCCCCAAAAATGTAGGTTTTTATTCCTTTGTCTAGGAGAATGATATTCTCAGGGGTGAATGAACAAGTTTAATCAAAATAAACTGTGAATCAACATGAACACTGACAGCTTACTGAAGTTTGTACGTCATCATATTCGGGTACCTATTTAATAAGTTTGAACCCTTACGGTTTCTTGGAATCTTTGTATATCCGTCGCGGATCGACTCTGACAATACTACGTCTTTTCGTCTTTTTTCAATAAGTTGATATTCCCAAGAAAAACTTCTACTTTCTTGAAATATCCCGTCAACGTCAAAATATATTATCACTTGATTCCCCAAAACCAACCCCAGCCACGGCGATTCCTACCGAATGCCGAAAATGCAATACTGGGTGAAATTTCAACATACCGCAAGGAATAATAATAAAAAAAAACACAACCAACATAATTGATAAAAAATATGTATAAACTGGGAAAAAAATAAAAATTTAGCCACCTACACATATTTATAATATATATATATATATATATATATATATATATATATATATATATATATTGTTATGATGGGTTGTTTATATGATTTTAAATTTTTGTATATTTATAAGAATTTTTTTCATAGATTATATTTTTGAAACCCTATCATAAACAAATGAAAATACCGGCTATTTTGTGTTACCTTCCTCCTTTTTCAACCTTTTTTTTTACCTTATCCCAGCTCGTCAGGTACGCCTATGAACATGAGTCACTCTTTTCAGTAGTCGATTCCTGCAATCGGTGTTTCTCTACTATGGCACTGACGATTCGATAATAAAGCTGTTCCGTGGAGAAAAGTGAGGTTAGAAATTGAAAAAAATAAACACAGGTTTGCAGATAATAATCAAAATTTGTTGGTTTTTATTCAAATCAAAACTTATAAATACCCTACTCTGCGATAGCTACCTTATACTAACAAAACTGATATAAAATGGTGCAGTTTGGATATTTGTGACAATGAAAGATTGATGAAGAAAGTTTGAACTTATTATCAGTCTTTTGGCATGGAATTTATGAAAGTTCAACCCAAAACAAAGTAACCAGTGGTTTAGGCACGTAAAAGTTGTTATTTAAGTGAAAGTAGCACTTTGATGAGTTCGATATTAGTATCCTTGTTGTGCCTCTCGATTGAAGTTTCCAGTCCAGTGGACGTATTTCTGGGA
>JAFIRS010007921.1:0-20836 GCA_018342105.1 Gonioctena quinquepunctata | reverse complement strand
TTGTTGTCTTGTAAGGTTATTTTTTGTAATTCAAAGACTGGTATCTTCGTCGTGGATGGTTTTATGATAATCGAATATTCTCGAGGTTTGAACTCGTCGATTTTCGGTTGTAACACCTCGAATACCTTCCTTGGTAGGAAGACTGATTTGGTTTCCAAATTGGCTACTATTGTGTCCCCGTACTTCGTTTTAACTGCTCTCAATTTCTCGATTAGCATAGGCTTGTTTAGCGGCAATGTTGATAGAGCTACGGTTTCCCTGTAGCTACTGCTCGCAACAGCGTTTATTTCTGCAAGATTCATCTATAATAAATGAACAATCCCTTAAAATGTTTTGCAGAAAAAACAATCCCTCCCCGTAAACAAATAGAAAAAACCTCCACCGTCGATGTATGAAGAAAAAAACTCAAAGTACCCTTCTGGCATACAAAAAAAAAGGTTTTGAAAAAAAGTAAAACAATAAAATAAAAACTTACATTTTTTAGATGTTTGGTAGATGCACACACACAAACTCAGAGAGCAAGAAAGAGAGCACTGAATAGAACGATGTTTACAGTTCAGAGGACAGATGAAGAATGAAGCTGACGGTGGAGATCGGTCACCCACATCAATTTTCTACTGCGCAATTTGAAAACTGCCAACTCGACAAAATTCTCAGAACTGGATGATGCAAATCATTTGACCTTGAATATGCAAACGGATCCGTCCCGCTTCCATGTCGCCGATAGTGCCTTAGCCAGCTTAGATACAAATACAAATAGTAATCGTTCCAACACTGAATGAAGTTATCCCACGGTTCGAGCGTGCAGCTGCATACTCTCTTATCTTGTTAATGTAAACAAACTCTTTCAAAGGATGCCGCCGATATCTTATCTCAGTTAATGTAAACAAAGGATGCCGCCGATATCCGGTTGCTTAAATAAACAACTAGAGGAAAGTGCTGACGTAGATAATATTCCTGCAAAGACTTGTCGGTTGAGTCACGGCCGCATCATCACTGCTGACTCCTCCCACTTTCTCAAATGGCCGCCGCCATTCACTGATCACGTGTCATTCAGTATTCCGTCCGACCAATACCGTTGACGAAGGCGGGACACACCCACGGCCATTCAGTCTTCCGTCCCACCAATGCCGTTGACGGATATTGGTTGACACCCCCATTCCAATATGGCTGATGCTCGGCTATTGGATAGCGGCCGGCGGCTATCACCACTCCTACGACCTATCACAGCTCTCCCCACCCCCACTCTCAATCACACACTCCCATTCACAACATGGCTGCCACCATTCCGACCAATCATAGGCCACTCATCCCCCTACCTTTTTCCCTACCCACATACAACCACCACCCCCCCTCATTAAACCGCCATTTTTACACAAACCCCTCCCATCGGTGCGGTGCGGGATCATGTGGCGGGAGTAATTGCAGTGCCTCATTCATTACTAAGATTTTGGCAGTGAGGTACTGAAGCTGGCTCACGGATGCCGCCTAATTCAGAATCGAAAATTGATACTCGTGTGAGTTATACAGTGCGCGCGTAAAGTATGGAAACATGAAGATATCTTTGACACCCCGTAAGATACAATAACCAAATTTTGGTCATGTATATTAGATGGACAAGCGATTTTAAATGTTATATTTTCAAAATTGCCAAATGTACAGTTTCTGAGATATACGAACAATATGTTTATTTTTAAATGGGACAACCCGTATATTTTACAATTTTATGTTACAGTTTTTCATTGCCGATGCAGCATACAAACTATTAATGACTAATATTGACCATTAATTTTAAGAAATTAGGAAAAATATTTTTATTTTGTAATTAATATTGCAGTATAAACAGAAAACAATACCCAAGGAAAAAAATCAGAGGAGATGTTCAATATGACCTCCATGTCTTTGGTAACAGAAATCCATTCTGAATAAAAATTCATCCAAGACTTTTCTAATCGTTTCCGGAGAAATTAGTGCCATCTCCTATGTAATTCTGTCTTTCAGTCCTTGGATAGTCTGTGGCCTATTCACATACACTTTGCTTTTTAAATAACCCCACAAAAAATAATCTGGAGGTGTCAAATCCGGATATTTTGCTGGCCATTCTATAGCTCCTCTTCTTCCAATCCAACGATTTGGAAATGTAATGTCGAGAAACTCACGAACGCCTCGAAGATAATGAGGAGGCGCTCCATCTTGCTGAATCCAAATTGATCTATTCACGATATGAGGATTTATATCATCAGGAATGAGTCTGGCTAATTCTGGAATTAACTCTAATTCTAAAAATGCCCAGTATTCTTTACCTATCATGTTTCTATTAAAAAATAAGTCAATAATGGTTTATTCATAATTCTTGCCCACACATTGACTTTTGTGGATACTGCGTATGTGCCTCCACCATCCAATGAGGATTTTCATCTGACCACTACCTGTAGTTTTGTTTATTGACCGTGCCATTTAACTGGAAAGTAGCCCCATCAGAAAAAAGGATTTGATTAAATACATTAGGATTAGTGTCAAATCTATTTAACATTGTTTCACAAAACTCCATTCTGCGATCTGGATCGTCTTCGTTCAGTTCCTGTACCAATTGTACTTAATAGGGATGCCATTTTTCTTTTTTTTAACCAACTAACAGTTGTTTGACTGATGTGATTTCAGGTTGCAATACTTCTAGTAGCCTTATGAGGGTCTTCAACCATCGACAAAAATTTCAATTCTTTGGCGCTTTGTTGAATGTACCATTGTATTTTACTCTGATTTTTATCGCTGGTAAGCCTATTTTCAAAAAACTATCACGACGTACCAACTGACAGTAAGTCACGACGTACCTACTGACAGTAAAACCTACCTGATTTAACGAAATGAAACCGGTATTCATATTATGTTCATCAGTACAAAAACAGCAAAGACTTTTTTAAACTTCAATAAATATATTTTTTTTTGTTCCCCATAAAACGATGAACAAATTATGCTTTTATTTTAAGCTCTTACTTAATTATTAACTTTTTTATTTATAAAAAAAACTCGAAAAAAAAAGTTTTTCAAGGCTTTTGAATATCTTATAGACTATCAAAAGATACGATAAAAATGCGACACATGTTAATTTTTTAGTATATAAAAAAAACGCAAAAATGTATTGTTCATAACAAATTGTTTATTTAATAAACAAATAAAAAATTAAAAAAAAATTATTTTTCAGAATAAGAAAGAACAATAGATATTGATTGAAAAAATGGTTCCTTACTATTAATATTAACTTGCAAAAAATTATTAACTAAGTGCGATTTTAAGCAATAAATTTTTTTTTAAATTTTTTTTTTCAAACATCATTATTTTCTTTATTAAATACATTTCAAAAAAAAATTAAAAACAATGTATTTGTTTATAACAATTTTTTAAACAATTGTAGTAAAAAATAAAGAAATCATATGGCTTTTAACAATAAAAAAACAAATCAATAATGATATTTGAAAAAAAACAATATTTTATTTTTGTTTTTACTTTTTCAGCATCTCCAATTGTTAATAAAAAAAATGTTTAATTTTTTTTATTTTTCCACCGAGGATCTTTTCTGAAGCCTTTAAAGGACAGCGCAAAAGAAACTGGCTTCCGGTTTAAGAATTATCGGGGTTTTTTGTTTACTTCCAACTTGAAAAAATTTGTTAATTAACAAAAGCATAATTAATAATAAAATTGACCGAAAAAAAATTTGCCGGCGGATTATTAATCATTTTACTATCTATCCAGCAAGTGCCTGATTTTTTTCATTCCTTGATATTCATATTTAATTGGTTTATTTTTTTTTCTAAGCTTTCGTGCAGAGCCGAGTCACCAGTTTTTACCCGTATTTTCACCGCTCAATTAAAATTATAAATATTGGGGCTACAGTTCCAGGAGATGGGACTTCTTTCAGGGAATTTCCTGCTTTCTTTGGATTTAATATTTGCAAAAAATCGAGCCCTTTTTTTATAACTAAATTGTTTATAACTTTTAAACCATTGTTTGCGAGATATGGGACAAAGCGTAAATCATATCTATATAAAATTCCGCATCCAATGACACTTTGGTCATAATTTCTTCCTCGAACGGGACGAAATGGCACTAATGAACCAGACTATTTATATATATATATATATATATATATATATATATATATATATATATATAATATAAATACACTCAGAGAAGTAGAAATCCTAAAAAAAATCCAAATTAAAAAAAATCCCAATATTTATTTCGAACTCTTCATTTCAATCAAGTGAGTCCAGGGAAGCCGACAGAAAAAGAAAATTTGGTTTGTCTGATGAAAATAATGTACAATTTAAATTGAGATCACTTTATATCAACAAATGTTTTACAAAATTTATATATTTTCTTCATTATTATTTTTGATCTTATAATTGTTTCCATCCATCAATATGGAATATAATCTTAGGCTTGCTCATCTTAACATCAGATCACTAGTCCCACACTTTCCGCGAATATACCTGACTATGATGGTTCTCCGTATATCAATATCATATCGATTTGTTCGTTTCGACAATAACGATCATTTTCCATTTAAAAAACTTTTTACAAACAAACGAGATGTCGAATAAAATTGGTATTTCACTTTAGTCATGACATTAATCACCTACAGTTTTCCATGATTTCCGGGCTACCTTTCATTTCATCAAACCAAAACGGATAACCCATTGGAATTTGTAGACATCGTATAAAATATTGTACAAATTCAAGAATTGATCGTTTTCAGTTTTAACAAAAAGAAAGTGGAACATAATCATATCGTTGAATTGGTAATTAATTCTCTATCGAATGGTAAGATGGCCCTCGGTAGGTATTATTTGAAAAAAACATTTTTTCGTTAAAAATGCGTTCAGAATATTTCAATTCCTGCTGTAGGCTTTGTTATTGATCTTATCGATGAAATGACCATTACTATGAGTTACTGATGTGAATTAGTATAGAATTTAACCTGATCAAGGCCTCCTGGGCAAAAAAAAATAAATTGGGAAATTATTTGTTATTAACTTAGAAATAAAAATTTGGCAACACTGTCGTATGTAATTTGAACCTTAGAATCCGAAAAACATCAAATATACAGGGTGAAAATTCGAAGTTGGTGGCTATTCTGGCGAAACCGGAAGTCGGCCATATCGTTTTCTTACGCATGTCAATCCGAAATTGTGTCTTATATCTATGTACAAAATTTCATTCAAATCGGTTGATAAGTGAAGGAGATATAGGCCTGGCCCTAGTCCCATTGTCACCCGGTATAAACATAAACCTATGGAAAAATAAAAAACAAGATACTTCTGATAGGTAAATATTGTCATTTTACTGAAATGCAGATGAATACATAGAAATTTCTTTTTGGTGATTTCTACCTATCTATATAAAACATCAACATTAACACATGAAATGAACAGGAAACACTTTCTTGTTATAGTATTTCTAATCCCAAATGGACCGACATAAAAAGTTTCGAGAAGGCATTCTCTTCCACACGACTGAACTTTTTTATGATTGTACCAGGAACGCTTTGAAAGTAAAAACACTGGTAGTATATACATTTCCCATTTGCCGGGCAGTGCATATGAACACTCCTCGTAGTGCTATTGTTTTTATTGCCGTTCCAATTGGGATTAGAATAACTATAACAGTTTTTTGTAATAGAACGATTGTCCTGCAACAGATATCGAATGAAAATTATAATATGATGACTTAATGAAGACTACTGTGGGAAACACATTAATTCAACATGTACTGACAATAATGTTGAAAAAAATAATAATAATAGATGAATGTAGTCTTATTTCGCATTCAAAACTTTGATAACTAGAACAAAACTGAAAGAATATCAATAAAAAAGTTATAATCAACATTTTTGTTATGTTTTAGTTTCTAAAAAATAAATAAACGAAAAAGCATTTTTTCGATTTTTTATGGAAAGAGCATACTTAATTGAGGGAAAATCGCAAAGAAAAGTACTAGTTTATGTTGGCAACACTTTTATTATAGATCATTATAAACGCCTCTCGTAATTCCCAATGTGCTCTTCAACATAGGATGATAATTTGTCCACAAAGTTGAAGATTCAAGACATTTAGTCTGCAACATTACATTAGAATTAGTTTGTTTGAAAATATGAACAGGGCGTTCCTAAAATCAGATGTGGAATCATCTGCAACTCAAAGATAAACTTTAGTCAATATCTTCCATCGTTCAAGATAACCTCTTGGGGGTATTCATGTTGAAAAACGAAACATTATCAATTAAATATTGAATAGAAATATTTTTCTGGGAAACGAAAAATCTGCGATGAAAATGAAGTTATTTTTAGGGGATATCTAAAAGAAAACAACTATTTTTCCGGCTAAAGCTACGCTGGGCACTGAACTACATCTGATATATATATATATATATATATATATATATATATATATATATATATATATATATATATATATATATATATATATAGTTGGGAAGGTTAGACGACTGTCTAAGTTAACATGTACTTAAACAATCTCACAATTGTAAAATAATAATACCAACCACTTGGATTAAAAATTTGACAGAAACAATAATTCCTTCAGAAATCTCGAATTTTCTAGCTCTAGGACCAAAGTTCAGCTTGGAACCGAAAAATAAAGATATCAATATTCCAAAAATTTTAGCAGATGTGGACTCGATTGCACAATTTGTTCCTAAGAATGAAAGAAATATTTTTTTAACTCAAACGACGAATATCATTACCAATTATGTGCACACCAATGATTCCGTTAACAATTCATTGTACAATACTTACATTAAATGCAAACATTTTCTCAAAAATAATCCACAGTTAAAAATTATTCAATCAGATAAAATGAAGGTGACGACAATCCTAACGCAAGAACAGTACTCTTCACTGTCATCTAACATTCTTAATGATACTACTTACTATCAATCATTAAATGGAAACCCATCTAGTACCATTCAACAAAAAGCGAACAAACTGATCACAGAGCTAGAAAAAAAAAAGAATATGATTTCTAAAGAAGAAGCCCCTTCTTTTAGAGTTTATAATGGAACGATTAATAAGTTCTATGGATTACCAAAAATTCATAAACCAACACTTCAACTCAGACCCATCATTTCAGGCATTAACAGTCCTAATAGAGAAGTAGCACAATTTGTTACTAATATACTCACACTGTGATACAATTCAAACAATAATTATTTTGTCAAAGACTCCTTCGAATTTTGCTCTTTCATAAATGAGTTTCAACTTCCTTTTGATTTTAGACACTGGAATGATATTTCCTTACATTGCAATGTTTCCGAAGTGTTATTCTTAAAATTGATTGATTTCCTGTTCGATACAACAGTTTTTAGTTTTGAAAATAGAATTTATAAACAATGTCTAGGTATGCCAATGGGCAGCCCAGTTTCCCCGATAATCGCTCAATATGTAATGGATGATCTTATTGATGATTGTTTAAACAAGATTCAATTTGAGATGCTATTTTTAAAGAAATATGTAGATGACATCATATTAAGAGCCCCTCAGGACAAACTAAAAGAATTGTTACTTGTTTTCAACTCTTATCATGAAAAACTGCAATTTACCATCGAAGAAGAAAACATAGAACAGAGTGTCCCCTTCTTAGATACAAAAGTAATCAGAAGGGCAGACAATACTCTAATCACCAGCTGGTATACCAAACCAGGTGCTTCAGGAAGATTCTTACATTACGAATCATATCATCGACACAGACAAAAGATAAATCTGGTCTTGTGCATGAAAGATAGAGTAATCAAAACAAGTCACACTTCACTAAGAACAATCAATTTAAAAAAACTTTTGCAACTTTTCATTGATAGTGGATACCCACGAAACCTTGTTTATAAACTGATTTTCAGTAGGTCTTCCATTGATATTGATCATCCAAATAACAACAATAATAATAATAATATAATTAATTCTATTAATAACATTTGGGAACCAACGTTTTATCTTACCTTACCACATATAGAATCTTTAAACTATAAATTCAACAAATTATTTTCCAAGATTCCTAACATCAAAATAGCGTATAAAAACCAAATAGTATTGAACAAGATTTTTTCAAAGTTAAAAGACAAAGATCCTCTATTAGACAATTCGAACTTGGTGTATTGTATCCCTTGTTCTCAATGTGAAAAGAAGTACATTGGCCAAACCAAAAGGAAATTGAAAGACAGAATTACCTCCCATAAAAGCGATATTAGAAATTTAAAAAAAATTCGTTCATTAGCTCATCACACCATGGCTCTGAACCATAACCCAGATTAGGATAATGTGAATATCTTGGAACATGAATCTAATGTACAAAAGAGAACTTTTCTCGAAATGACACAAATTTTCAAAGAACCTAATTCAATGAATTCGAGAACGGACATTGATAATCTCAGCATAATCTATTCATATTTACTCAGTCGTTCTCCGTATGAGACAGACCACAATTCAATACATTAACATAATTGTGTCCCCTGGAATGGGGGTATTGAATTTTTCACTTTGTCAATTTTTCACTTTTTCTAAAAACTCATATTTTCTCTGGCAGTCTCCTTATGAGACATACCAAAATCGTTTCAATTAACATAAGTTGGTACCCTGTATTTGTTTGGTGATATTATTTTTCACCGCATTGTGTGTTGGCAACAGGTCTTAGATCTATTTTTCATACTTGTCAATTGTCAACTTCATATACTTCAATAATCATTCATTTTTCATTTGTCACCACTGCCTCTTGAATCCAACATGACCTCCATAAGAGCCCATTTGGAATTTAAAATGTTTATACACTTATGTTTAAGTAATCTTGATCAATTTTGATCAAAGTTTTAACT
Source organism: Gonioctena quinquepunctata (assembly GCA_018342105.1). Taxonomy (NCBI): domain Eukaryota; kingdom Metazoa; phylum Arthropoda; class Insecta; order Coleoptera; family Chrysomelidae; genus Gonioctena; species Gonioctena quinquepunctata. The sequence continues at coordinate 11,956 of JAFIRS010007921.1, read as the reverse complement.
ATATATGACTTTACCAAAGTGTTGTCTGTTGTGACATGGTATTTTATAAATTGCTGCAAGTGAAAGGGATTTTTAACCTCACTTTTGTAAGTACACATATGCCTATTTGGTTTTCAAATCTTATAATGTTCAATTTAATTCATTGTAGAGTTCCTGATGAAGAGACAATAAATGACTCGAAAGCTTGAATAGAAAAAAGAGTACACTTTTTTTCCATACCCCTGTTGACTGCATACCCGAATTTAAAAAGGATTCTTCTTTAACTTAGACAGTCGTCTAACCTTCACAACTTCTTATAGATATGGGTTTTTATCAAGACATCCGATTACGATATGGTTACACCACAATGAATAAACTGAAAACGATGGCGAATATCTATGCCAAACTTGCCGCACAAAGAAATAGGTGTACGTTCCTTATGAACTGCAAGAACAACAATATCATCCCACAACACATCACTCATGGTATCAAGAATATAGTAGATCTGACCGCAGCAGCTGTTGGAAGGACACTTCATCACACATCACAATTTAATAACAGGTTAAGGAATAATCTTTTAAATTTAGAGATAAAAATTACTCACGATGGCATTCGTAATTTGGAAAGAATGTTGGTTAATACAAAATCAAACATCAATAACCTTATTCCATATGATATTGCCATGGATTTTTATAAACGGCAGTCTATTGCGTATAACCGACAGTTTTTCCAAATTAAGAAAGTGAACATTCTCAAATTCAATAAACTTAAACAATCTCACAATGTAAAATAATAACACCAACACTTGGTTAAAAATTTGACAGAAACAATAATTCCTTCAGAAATCTCGAATTTTCTAGCTCTAGCAATCTCACAATTTGTTCCTAAGAATGAAAGAAATATTTTTTTAACTCAAACGACGAATATCATTACCAATTATGTGCACACCAATGATTCCGTTAACAATTCATTGTACAACACTTACATTAAATGCAAACATTTTCTCAAAAATAATCCATAGTTAAAAATTATTCAATCAGATAAAATGAAGGTGACGACAATCCTAACGCAAGAACAGTACTCTTCACTGTCATCTAACATTCTTAATGATACTACTTACTATCAATCAATAAATGGAAACCCCTCTAGTACCATTCAACAAAAAGCGAACAAACTGATCACAGAGCTAGAAAAAAAGAATATGATTTCTAAAGAAGAAGCCCCTTCTTTTAGAGTTTATAATGGAACGATTAACAAGTTCTATGGATTACCAAAAATTCATAAACCAACACTTCAACTCAGACCCATCATTTCAGGCATTAACAGTCCTAATAGAGGAGTAGCACAATTTGTTACTAATATACTCACACTGTCATACAATTCAAACAATAATTATTTTGTCAAAGACTCCTTCGAATTTTGCTCTTTCATAAATGAGTTTAAACTTCCTTTTGATTTTAAGATTATTAGTCTTGATGTAGTATCTTTGTTCAAAACATTACAGTAGAAGTGGCAAAAGATAGTGTCTCCAGACACTGGAATGATATTTCATAACATTGCAATGTTTTCGAAGTGTTATTCTTAAAATTGATTGATTTCCTGTTCGATACAACAGTTTTTAGTTTTGAAAATAGAATTTATAAACAATGTCTAGGTATGCCAATGGGCAGCCCAGTTTCCCCGATAATCGCTCAATATGTAATGGATGATCTCATTGATGATTGTTTAAACAAGATTCAATTTGAGATCCCATTTTCAAAGAAATATGTAGATGACATCATATTAAGTGCCCCTCAGGACAAATTACAAGAATTGTTACTAGTTTTCAACTCTTATCATGAAAAACTGCAATTTAGCATCGAAGAAAAAAACATAGAACAGAGTGTCCCCTTCTTAGATACAAAAGTAATCAGAAGGGCAGACAATACTCTAATCACCAGCTGGTATACCAAACCAGGTGCTTTAGGAAGATTCTTACATTACGAATCATATCATCGACACAGACAAAAGATAAATCTGGTCCTGTGCATGAAAGATAGAGTAATCAAAACAAGTCACACTTCACTAAGAACAATCAATTTAAAAAAACTTTTGCAACTTTTCATTAATAGTGGATATAAACTGATTTTCAGTAGGTCTTCCATTGATATTGATCATCCAAATAACAACAATAATAATAATAATAATATAATTAATTCTAATAATAACATTTTGGGACCAATTTTTTCCTTCCTAAAAACTTTAAATATAAATTCAACAAATTATTTTCCAAGATTCCTAACATCAAAATAGCGTATAAAAACCAAATAGTATTGAACAAGATTTTTTCAAAGTTAAAAGACAAAGATCCTCTATTAGACAATTCGAACTTGGTGTATTGTATCCCTTGTTCTCAATGTGAAAAGAAGTACATTGGCCAAACCAAAAGGAAATTGAAAGACAGAATTACCTCCCATAAAAGCGATATTAGAAATTAAAAAAAAACTTGTTCATTAGCTCATCACACATGGCTCTGAACCATAACCCAGATTATGATAATGTGAATATCTTGGAACATGAATCTAATGTAAAAAAGAGAACTTTTCTCGAAATGACACAAATTTTCAAAGAACCTAATTCAATGAATTCGAGAACGGACATTGATAATCTCAGCATAATCTATTCTTCCCCCAATTCAATACATTAACATAATTGTGTCCCCTGGAAGGTGGGTATTGAATTTTTTCACTTTGTCAATTTTTTCACTTTTTCTAAAAAACTCATATTTTCTCTGGCAGTCTCCTTATGAGACATACCAAAATCGTTTCAATTAACATAAGTTGGTACCCTGTATTTGTTTGGTGATATTGTATGTTGGCAACAGGTCTTAGATCTATTTTTCATACTTGTCAATTGTCAACTTCATATCTTCAATAATCATTCATTTTTCATTTGTCACCACTGCCTCTTGAATCCAACATGACCTCCATAAGAGCCCATTTGGAATTTTAAAATGTTTATACACTTATGTTTAAGTAATCTTGATCAATTTTGATCAAAGTTTTAACTATATATGACTTTACCAAGAGTGTTGTCTGTTGTGACATGGTATTTTATAAATTGCTGCAAGTGAAAGGGATTTTTAACCTCACTTTTGTAAGTACACATATGCCTATTTGGTTTTCAAATCTTATAATGTTCAATTTAATTCATTGTAGAGTTCCTGATGAAGAGACAATAAATGACTCGAAAGCTTGAATAGAAAAAAGAGTACACTTTTTTTCCATACCCCTGTTGACTGCATACCCGAATTTAAAAAGGATTCTTCTATATATATATATATATATATATATATTTTGAAAGGACCCTATCTCAAAAGAAATAATCTTAAAGTGAAAATTTGCATTTTCATTCAGATTGTTATTTGATTTTCTATTCCAGTCTTAATAAAGAACTCATATAGATGAATGAGGCAAAGAAGAATGTTTTCCAAAAACCAGAAACCATTTGTTACATTGATGCAAGAATGGCATCGCATTCACTAGGACTTCAATACATTTTTGTCGACGAAAATCTATTTCCCGCTTTCACGATCATCAGGAAGACCGGAAGAATTTTGCCGGGGATGTAGTTGTTTTCTGTTAGATAATGACAAAAAATACATTAATTTTTATCGAGGATTTTTCATTTTACATAAAATAATTCCATTCAATATCCAATTCAGAATGTTTCCCTTTTCAATAAGAATCAGTACTTAACTAAAATAAAGTTAATTTAAAAATAAAAAAAATCCACTGCGTGAAAAGAGAACTTTAAAATAAGATGGAAACAAGATGACCAGAAAATATTGTACGAAATTATGTTTTGAAAGGTTAACATTAAACTTAAGGTTCAGGTGGAATAATAAATATCAAATGTAATATATCGAATTGAATCGAGATATCGATGTTCAGTCTCATCTGACTTGATTGCTTTCTCTGACAAGGTTTCATTGTGGTTCAAAGAGGGTTTCTCAAATATATGGTATCATTTATGTCACATTTAGATTTATTTTTGGTGACAATCACAAGAAGTATGTGATATAGTTGAATAATATATATTTTTTCATGGTCTTGGGGGTATGTAATTTTGGGTAATTTCTGATTTGGTGATAATTATACAGAGCGGTGGTTTTTGCTTCTGACCTAGGTGAAGCAATTTCATGGAAAACTTTATGAAGAAGTATTTGACGATTGGTTAAAGATAGTTTCTATATACATATCATTGAAATTAAGTCATTTTCGTTTATAAAATTCTGATTTTATTCTTTGTAAAATATAGTCTTGGCTGATCAAGATCAGAACAACTTTCCTTTTCTCTATATAGAGCAAAGATAAATTTTTGTCTAAATCAAAATTTAATCTTGAATCTCAATTTCAGTATTGAATAGTAATGACAAATCTCAGCACAAGCTGATTTGAATGTTCAAATAATTTTAAGCAACAATCTCTTAATGAGATTATAGTCAACCGTAACAACCGTACTCAACTGATCTCAACTGTAACAACCATGCGTGTACTGAGAAATTCCAAGTTTCAAGAAGTTGAATGTTTTAGTAAAAACAAATTCTGACACAAACAATATTGTTTCACATGTTGTATTGCTGAGAACAATCATTCCATGGTCAAGAAGCTGATGCTGGCCTGTTCCACCTAGTCGGTCGCACAGCAGCCATTGGTACGCCTTGATTGCGAGCCACACGACTACGCTACAAAATCCGACCTTCCCGCAAAATTATAGACCTATCAGTCTGCTTTGCAGTTCAGCTAAGTTGGCTGAAAAAGTCGTTCTAGAAAGGCTTGACGAAGAAGTGGAGGACAGAAATGTCCTACCGAATGAGCAGTTCGGCTTTAGGCGTGCTCATTCCACCGAGCTTCAGGTTCTGAGGCTGGTGGAAGACGCCATAACATCTTTGAATGTCAATAACAGTGCTCATATAATACTGTTAGATATCAGTAAAGCTTTTGATAGAGATTGGCATGAGGGGTTACTCTCCAAACTCATTGACTTTCCCCTGTCACGGAGCCTGGTGAAGTGGATCAAGTCGTTCCTCATGGGTAGGACATTTCAGATTAAGGTCGGCAATTATATCTCGGGTTCGAGAGAAATTGACGCCGGCGTTCCTCAGGGGGCAGTGTTGCCTCCATTATTATACGCCCTCTATACATCCGATATTCCAAGGAGTGAACACGTAAAGATATCCCTATTCGCTGACGATACGGCTTTGCTTTCCTCTTCAGCCAACCACTTGATGGGTGTCGTTTACTTGCAGAATGCATTAAACGACCTCCAGCAGTGGTAGATAAAGTTTGAATCCTGACAAAACGCAGGCAATTTCGATGGGAAGTAAGAGAAACAACCCGGAGAAAGGGGTGTGTCTGTCTCTGGAAGGGAGATAGAATGGTCAAGTACCAGGGGGTAACGGTGGATCGCCGGCACACCTGGAGACCTCACGTCAAAATTATCAAGGACAAAATTGCAAAGAAGATCTGCACATGATATCCACTCATCAATAGGAAGAGTGAACTCTCCTTGAGAAACAAAGTTCTGATTTATAAAATGATGTTCAGACCTGTCATTTTGTACGTCATCGGGACCAAACCTGCAAGACTAGCATTTGCGTCCTGGAACGGGCGCAAATGAAAGTCCTGCGTATGATAACGAACGCTCCGTGGTATGTGCGGAACGATCGGATCCTCGAAGACTTGAACCTGCCTTCCATCGGGAGTATTATCAGAGACCGCAACCGGAAAGTTTTCGATTGCGCAATAACCCATGAGAACTCCCCCGTGAGGGAAGCCACTGATTATAACATAGTCGACCCCTCACACTTTAAACGTCCCAGGCACTCTATAGAGTGATGGGCTACTTACCAATCCATACTGGGTGGTGAAAGCTGCACCCTCTATAGAAATTAACATTTTTCCAAATTCAGATTCAAACTTCTCTTCTCGACCATCTTTGAGAACCATCACATGGAGAGTGCTAGAGACCGGTCTCTTTCCCTTATCCAGTCAAAATTCTAAATTCGTGAATGGCTGTTGCCCATTTATTTGATGTCCAAAGAGTAAAGCCTTCGGGTTACACTTGACTTTAGTAACAGTGATAGGAGATCATGAACACGACTACGCTGAGTTTAGCTACGAGCTACACAATCATCAATCAGAGGTACATCGTCATCGATAAATCGACAGGTTCAGCAATACTCCTTGGAAAGTCAATATTGTAAATATTTGTTATACAGCAAACAAAAAAATTCTTGTATATATGTTAATAGACTAATATAAGTTAGGCATTTGTTTTATTGTTGTAGTTATTTACAGAAGGAAACATTATTTGATTTGCAATTTTTATTGAGTAGGGCTCCCGACAAGGCACTGTGGACTCAACAAACACATGAATAACATCGGACTGGCAGGCAGGTCCTGCCAGGAGAAGGGGAAAACCTCAGCGCACATATTGTGCCACTGTGAAGGCCTTACAAGGCTAAGGAAACAGGAAAAACCACAACCCTCAAGATCTGGCCTATGGAGTCTAGTAACAAGGACGGGCCTGGGAAGGGAACTCTAACACAACTTGAGGCCATACAATATAGATCTGCAAAGGTCGCAGTGAAGTGGCTCCTAGCCCATAAGCCCCGTACAAATCTAATCAATATCGAAGTAGGCTGAATAACGAGTCGAAGGGCAAAAGTCGTCGAATGAACCAACAATGTAACTCGCCAAAATGGTTATGTACCACTAAACAAGGTTTCACAGCCAGGTTGACGTGCTACAGCATCGATACTTTTTAAGAAAAAGATCCCAGGTAGACACAGGGCTTCTTACGAACGACACCTTTTCCTAGCTCATCGAAGTACTTGACTTCTCTCAACAAATACAAGATTTCATAACCAATTTAATGAATAGGTAACAGGCAAACCCAGTTTCTCCATTCTTCCTTCGAGTCTGCATTCTTGATATAAATCATTCGACGCAAACCAATTCAACAATGCTCATCAAAGCTTGCCAGATAGAACACAAGAATCTATCACTTTGTGCAACGACGGACTGCATATTCTTTTTTGAAGGCGGTTCCGGTTCTGTAGACGACGGGGCAACTTCTCATTGAAACACGAGGCAATGTAACAAAAAATAATATGAACAAATCACTGAGTATTTCAAATGACCATAGATATTCGACGATGGCATCCAATATAATGGTATAGAGCAGTACAAATCCAAAAATATAAACAAATCCAGTAACTTACTTACGGTGATGGCATCGTTGTTTTCTGTTGAGCAAGGAGTTCCTTAAAATAATAAAATAAAACTATGTAGGACAGCCATTTAGAACAAAAAAGTTCTATATTTTCATCCTAACCACGCATTCAATAACATATTCATCGGTCCTGTACTATAAGCGATAGCGTAGAGAAAAAACTTTTCTTAAAGTGGAGGTAATTTCCAATGATTCCTGGAACTCCAACTCCATTATTTATAATTTTAATTTAACGCTGAAAATAGAGCTCCGCGCGACCGCTACTCCATGCGCCATATAATTTGTTTTTTATAGTTAAATATCAATTTAAACATTTGGAAAGATTATGGTGTGTTTTTGATACTTGAAAGAACTAAGTACCGTTGAAAAAAAGTTAGGCATTTGTTAACTAGTCCTTATTTCTCGGACGTCGGTTTTCATAAGAAACGGTATAAATGTTTAAATATTAGCTCTAAAAAATGTTCGCTTCTTGGAGTCCTTCTTACACCGGGTGTCAACGAATCCATTAGACAAGTCATAACTTCTAGAAATGAGATTTGGTATAGGTAAATGGTATTGAAGAGGAGAGTTTTCGCATAATTTTCACTTTTCGGTCACTTCCGGTTTCACCGGAAATGGCTCCAGTTTTGAATTTTTAAATGGATCACCCTGTATATTGTAACATTTTTGTATTTCGGAGAAAATCCTGGATCACAATGTGACAAAAATTTTTACGCCTACTTAATTTTTTTAGAGTCACTATTAATATTGCATCTAGGTGGCCATGATCGGACGTGAACTAATCTGAGGACCTCAGGTGATATTGAATTGTATACTCATTAGCTCGAATGAATCTCCTTGAAGATTGAATTTCTTTTTATTAATGTTTATCTAGCTAATTGGCATACATCATAATAATATTATTTTTGGAACGTAGTTCCTTATCGCGCGTTGCAAAAGAGGGCTAGACGGAATAAATTAAGACCAAAAGTTGTAACGAGACTTTCGCTATGGTTATAAGCCGTGCGGCGTGCGCGTGTTTCTCTGTCTGTCTCTCTCTCTCTCGCTCTCTCTCTCTCTCTCTCTCTCTCTCATAGAAAGCAAGCCAGTTATTTTCGTTTCGTCTTTCTATTTCACATTGAACGGTGTGGTGTCGCGACGATTATTTTTGTTGAGTGTATACAGGTTTTTTGTACATAATAAATAATAAAAAATATTAACAATAATGAATCCTGACAGTGTTTCTGCACAAGTTCCGGATATTGCTGAAGGAGTTAGGTAAGTAGAGATTTTATACAGACAATAATAAATGCTTATGTATTTTCAGCAAGTACGCATTATAACCTCTCTTTACTATTGTGCTAACCAAGTCATACGCGTTATAATCTCTCCATTATTGTGTGTTTATCAAGTGTACGCGTCATAACTTTAATAAATTTAAAAGCAAATTATATTTTAATATTACAATATCAATGCGTATGTATTTAGCAAGCCGTGCGTGTTCTAACCTATACGCTGTTGTGTTTACAAAGTTCCGCGTATCTATGACGTGTACGAAAGAATAGACAGACAGAGTGCATATTAATATATATATATATATTATAATAATTATTATAACTTAAAAAAAAAAAAATTACAATTCATTCACTAATTAATCGAAAGGAACTTCGTTCCATCCGGGTTTCCCTTGACACATCTCAAGTTTTTTATATATTTTTACATATGTGTTGTATACTGAGTCCTCTTTCAACACCCCTTCTCAACACTGATAACGAATATTAGAATAAATAATCATAAAAAATGAAGATAGGATTTAAAGAGAATTACTGTAAATTGAATGCATTTATGTGTTTTGCGAATGAAGGCAAACCTAATGGTTTAGTCAGTATATCAGCCTTTTGATCCGCACGAGGCACATTTTTCATCACATTATCTTTCACAAATACTTACTTTCAACATGTTTAGATCGCTTGTTGACATGATTTGATTTCGTAAGAGCGATGACACTTGATTATCGTCCCAGATAGATATGGGTTCTTGTATAATAATTCCGAAATCTTCCATGATTGATTTCATCCATATTGCTGCCTTTATAGTTTCGCTAAGTGCATTATCTTCTGCTTCAAAAGAAAATGTAGCTACCAACGACTGTTTTCTCGTGGTCCAACTGACAGGATTACCAAAAACAAATGCTGCGTATCCTGATGTAGATTTTCTATCTTCCAAATCATTTCCCCAGTCGGCATCACTATACATTTCTATGATTGGAAAGTTTCCTTCTCTAAAATAATGCAGTCCCAAGTCGATTGTCGAATTCACATATTTCAGGATTCAGCATGTTTATAGTGAATTTAGTTATAGCTATTGCAAAATCGGCTCAAAAAATTTGTTGAAAAATTAATATCGGGTATTGTTCCTGCTGCAATATACAGAGTGGTGATTCTGCATAAAAAAATAATGACAGTTTTCTACATAACTTTTGTCCGCAAATGCTTCGTTTTCCGAGATACGGGGTGTTAAAGTTTTTCTTAAAAACTTACTATTTATTTATTTCTCTGAAACCTGTCGAGATATGCAAATGAAATTTGGTGAGTTTTAAGAGATAGTTATTTCGCATTTTTTGACATGCAATTGAGAATTTTATGTTCATCATTGCCGCGCATACAGGTAATGATCTCAATTTTTTTAAAGGAAAAAATGGTACGCCACAGATATTTCAAATAAAAAATCATTTTCAACTCCTCCTTCAATTTGTGTCAACAATTTCTCTCCTCTTGTATAGGGCGCCGTTTTTATGCAAAAAAATTAAACATCTTAACGCGTACTTTTCATTACTTTAATACATTATCTAGTAGCGATGCTAGTAGGCTACTGTCAACATTCTGTTAAATACGAATATTTCAACGAAATGCCAAAGTAGCGTTTCTTCATTTTAAGCTATCAGTTTGGTATAACATCAATGATAATATTAATTAATTTTTCTTTTATCGAAAAGAATGGAAAATTATGCAAATGCGGAAATTGTCAGACATGCATTTTGTCTATGGTCGAAGTAATGGAAATGTTTGGCAAGCTCGACTATTGTATCCAGGACGTAGGGTACTCCATCACACAATATTTGTTCGTTTCACCAACGTTTGCGCGAAAATGGTACATTTAAGAAACAAACATCTGACTGCGGGCGCTCTCGAGAAGTACGAACTGTGCACTAGAAGAAGCAGTTCTCTAGTTAATTGCGTAGTCACCTGAAACGAGTACTCGAAAAATTGACAACATACTGAATGTAAGCAACTTCACTGTATTTGAAATTCTTGAAGAACAGCAACTGTATCCGTTTCTTATTCAAAGTGTGCAAGCTCTACTACCTTGACACTTCTTTCCGCGCCTAGTTTTTTGCCATTGGATTCTTCATCAAATCGCTCAAATTTCTAAATTTTTAAATGGCGTTTTGTTTACTGACGAGGTTAATTTTGGACGACAGTCTATACGAAATTCCCATAACAATCACTTCTGGGCTGAGGAAAATCCACATGGAATCTATGAAGTTCATTTTCAGCATCAGTTTTCAGTGAATGTATGGCTTGAGGTGCTTGATAATCTTTTAATCGGTCCATGCATGATGGTGCACCAGTCCATTTTAGCATTATTTCACATAATCACATAGATACAGTATATCCAAATCGTTAGATAGGTAGGGGAGGTACGGAACATTGGCCTGCTCGATCTCCGGATTTGAATCCTCTAGAGTTTTGGATTTGGGGTTCTCTCAAGTCATTAGTTTATTCCACTCCCGTCGAAATTGTTGAAGACCTGAGGAATCGAATCATAGCCGGCTGTGACACAATAAGAAATACACCAGGAATATTTGCAATCAATCAGGCGAAGAGTTGAATCTTGTATCTGAGGGAGGTTCTTCTGAACATTTGTTGTAGCTTTGCGCCTATTTATTTTTAAGTGTTATTGTTCTGGTTTAACGTTATTGTATTAGATAGTTCTCAATAATGTATTAAATAAATGAAAAATACGCGTTAAATGTTTAATTTTTTTGCATAAAAACGGCGTCCCATACGAAAAAAGGCAAGAGAAATTTTTTGTCACAAATTGAACGAGGAATTCATAATTATCTCAGTGGTAACCATTTTTTTCTTTAAAAAAATTGAGATCATTACCCGTATGCGCGTCGATAATGAACATAAAATTCTTAATTGCATGTAAAAAAAATGCGCAATAACTACCTGTCAAAACTCACCAAATTTCAATTGCATATCTCGACCGGTTTCAGAGCAATAAATAAATAGTCAGTTTTTAAGACAAACTTCAACACCCCACCCCGTATCTCGGAAAACGAAGCATTTGCGGACAAAAGTTATATAGCAAACTGTCATTATTTTTTCATGCAGAATCACCCCCTGAAGTTTGTCGTACTTATTCACTAACACCCTGTATATAAATGATCCAATGAGATGACGAAAAGGAAGATGTCTGCGATTATTACAGCTTTTTCGAGTTGTAACTTGTTTTCCATAGGCGTCAAAGTGTTTTTTGCATCCATCTGATGGAATTTCTTTATGATTTGCTAATCATACTCTTCTGGCAAATATCATCCTATCAGGCAACAAATGTATTTTAAGTCCAAGAAATTTGAACTTTTCTTGAACTTTAAGATCCGTTATTTCAAATCGATTCTTGAGTGAATTTTTGAAAATATTCATTTGATTTA
>JAFIRS010007920.1:0-20836 GCA_018342105.1 Gonioctena quinquepunctata | reverse complement strand
TTACGGTAGCTGTCGCTCTATCGCGGAATTAATGACCCATGTTTATCAATTTGGACGGTTTTTTTGAAATATGGATATTTTTTTTTCGGTAGTAAATAAAACGGGTTTCTTATCTCGCGGGGGAATTTTTCCCCGGTAGCAATCAATAATCGTTGTTTTTCCCTGGTTTGAATGATTTATCGCCCGGTCTAAAAGGGTTTTATTTCTTGGTAATTTTTTTTAAAAAGCATTTTTTTTTCCCCGAAAACCACGTAGGGTTTTTGAACGTATGATTATCAGCTTTTTCCCAGTCTAGCGGGGGGGCCCATATTGATTTTTTCTGTTTATCAAGAATATTACGTTTTTTTTGTATCTTAGAAAAATTTCTCTGTATTTACTTGGCTTAACAGTATAAAAAAAAGGCTCTAGGGAACGAAAACTTTTTACGGCAATTATTTAAACTTTTTTTTAAAATTTTGCAATCAAGACGGTTCGAGAAAATTTTGTTGGTTAACAATCTTTTTTAAGTAAAATTCCCAACGGGAAGGGAATTCTTTTTTTCCCCAAAATACACCATCATTCTTTAAAAAAAAAAAAAATTAATACCTTAAATAAATTAATTAATGTTTACTCGCTTTTGACGCCGCGCTTTAAAACCTAAAAGTCCCCGGGGAAATCATTTTCAGCGTTAAATTAAAATTATAAATTGAAGGGTAGAGTTCCGGGAGCCTGGAGTTTTTTGGAAATTTCCTCCATTTTTAAAACCATTTTCCGAAATTTCTTAAATATCAACTTTTAGCCCCAATATTGGCAAAAACGTAATGCCATTTGTTTTCATCTTCAATTGTTTTTTAACTTTTTCAATTTTTTATGTGCACATTTTTCTAGGCGTTATTCCGGATCCAATGAGCAATTGTTGATAGGCTAAGTAATATTTATCATTATAAAAAATCAGCGACATGATCTATACAGTGCGCGGCTAAATTATGGAACAAATTCGATATTGCGCAAGCAATGTACTTTTGACGAAAATCCTGAAAGAGTTCGATTTTTGTTTTTCATGCCTATTTTTGAATGTATATTCTAAAGAGGTTATGTCACTGGTTTTGACATGGTGACGTTATCGGTAATTTTTTCAAATTGAAATAGGGGTCTTGTGATACTCCATCTGAAAGGTCTTTCAATACTGCATTCAATGATAATAAATAATTTGATTTGTTTATACAGGGTGAACAAAAAATTAATATTTTATTTAAATGTATTTTGTTGGATATAAAGTTATTCTCTTACTGAAATAAAATATAAATTTTTGTTCACCATGTACAAACAAATCAAATAATTTATTATCATTGAATGCAGTATTGAAAGACCTTCAATGAATATAACATCTATTTCAATTTAAAAAAATTACCGATTACGTCACCACCACCACGATTTAGTTGGTTTATTAGATGAGCATGGGCATCGGGCAAAAATTGAATGTCTTATGTTTTATTGGTTGTGCTTTTGAAATTTTTGATATTAATTATCTCTTGTAAACAAATCAAATTATTTATTATCATTGAATGCAGTATTGAAAGACCTTTCAGATGAAATATAACATCTATTTCAATTTAAAAAAATTACCGATTACGTCACCACCACCACCGATTTAGTTGGTTTATTAGATGAGCATAGGCATTGGGCAAAAATTGAGTGTCTTATGTTTTATTGGTTTTGCTTTTGAAATTTTTGATATTAATTATCTCTTGTACAAACAAATCAAATTATTCATTATAATTGAATGCAGTATTGAAAGACCTTTCAGATGAAGTATAATAGAGCTCATCCAGTATTGAAACGACCTGTTGGTAGGTAGAGAGGGGGAAACACGAGTGGACACGATTTGCTGTGCTACGGCGAATCTTCACCAGTGTCTTGGCATGCAGCGTTTGAAAGGTTAGGTTTGTTTAATTAATAAATAGGTTGTGCAGTTATTTATTCAACTTTGCAATAGTTTACTCGTTACCTTGCCAAAATGCCCAGTGGTAAGTACTATTCAGTAGCAGAAAAAGAAATAGGAGTGTCAGGAAAGTTATAGGAGTGTAAGTTCTCTACGTCTCGTGAATCGCCTATACCAAATAATTTGGTACGCCTATGGAATTTCTATTAATAGCCACAGTGAGACAATGGCTCGGGTATCTTCGAGAAAAATTGGTTGTCAGGTGGGGGAAGGCCAAAGAGGTCGTTTCAATACTGGACGAACTCTATCTATTTCAATTTAAAAAAATTACTGATTACGTCACCACCACCACCGATTCCGTTGGTTTATTAGATGAGCATAGGTATTGGGCAAAAATTGAGTGTCTTATGTTTTATTGGTTTTGCTTTTGAAATTTTTGGTATTAATTATCTCTTGTAGAATTAGTTTTTTCTAGTTTCGCTGTTTTCCAACAATTTTACTGTTTTCAAAATCAAATTGGTGTAAGGTATTGTCTGTGTGCTCTGCCAGGCCTATTTTATTAGTTGTCTTAAGGAGGTTTTCAGGTCTTATACTGCGTTTATGTTCGACAATCCCAGTAACGTCCAATTTTAATGTAAATGTTTTTTTAAAAGTGTTTTCGTTTCTGAAAGTTATGTTACAGGAATGTCTGTAATTTTTTTTCAAATTATCTGAAATTTTGAGACAAATCGTTTTGTCATGTGGTTTTTAAATTTTTTCATCTTGTTCTTTGATAACCATAATCCCCTTGGTATATTTGAAGTTAAGTATAAGATTTTCCACTATGCGTTTCACCTAAGGATTTCGAAGATTATTTGTCAATGTTCACAACTTGTATTATGACCTTGGAGTTGTGAGAACTCAGAAGTAAAATAATTTGTCAGAAATATCTGTATCTGGACTCTCTCTGCTCGGTATAATTTTTTTATAATGTTAGTTAGTTATTACACATGAACGCTAATAAAGCAGTGCTGAATTGCAGACGAATATACTCGAATACAATTATCAAATTGACATTTTTAATTAGCTTATATACAGGGTTGTAATCCAACCTCTTGCACAACCGCTAACACTTGATAGTCCACAAAAAAATAAACATATTTTTCTTTTGAAATTGTTACGAAGATAGAAAAAAAAACACCTAACAAAACTTCGTTGTTTCGCGGTTCCCAACATTTTGAAAAATTTCACAAAAAAAAAGATTTTTTGAATTTTTTCAATTTTTTTTTTCGAATTTTCAACCGCTATAATGACACTCGTTATACAGGGGTGTGCAAGTTACACCCTGTACATTTCTGAATTCAAGCAAAAAAATCTTCAACATCCATCATTTGTTATTAATTACATGATTTTCCACGAAATATTTCCAGGTGTGCTAGGGACTTGCTACAATAAGTGTAAATAAATTGAATACAAGGACCTGCTTTTGGTACCTTGATTCACTGTCAATATCTTTAATGATTATTACTACTATTTCATTAGAGTCTATCTGCCAGATTTATCCGTTTACTTTCTGCATTTTACATTTAACTATTGAGATCCAATTATTCTGTTCAACTTTGTAGGAAATTGATGTAATTCTTTTAGAAACTTCTATTTTTATAGGATGGATAATTTCAATTTTCAAATATGTTACCGAAGGATTACCTTCGACATGTTTTCTACTCTAATTAATTGTAGGGATTTGCATTGTTCAATGTGTAGTATCCGATTCGATTCTGGTTTTTCAGTATATGGTGAATGTGACGGTTATTCACTATATGGTGAAGGAGACAATTCCGAAACTAATGTTATATCATATGAATAAAAACACCGATTATGATTTGAAAACATATGCTTGTGAAAAATATTCAAATTACAACAATTTCGTATCGGGATTGGGCAGTTATTTGATCTCCTTTGCGATAGCGACTTATGTTATTGTTGTAGTTCTGTTCACAAACACTTCGAGAAATTCATACTACATTTTCTTTCTGTTTCAGCGGGCTCTAGAAATTCCTCATAAATTGTGTTTGTATGTGACTGTGTGTGTGTGATTTTTACATTTGGGAATTAACTGAAATTAATAATGATTTCGGAATTGAAAAAATATGATAAAGGAATTAAAACACCGATTGTGTACATTCTAATTTACTTTACTAGAGTGCAATAAATGAATGACTGGGTATTCAAAAATCCAACCGACTTTCCATTGAAAATATTCATTGAATCAGAAATTGGTCTTACCCCAGATAGAGGTAAAATTAACTTTATTTCGACTTTCAATAGACAGAGAGGACTACATGTCACTCCTAGTTGTAGTCATTGAGTTTTACCCGTATGTGGTCGTTGCATGAAATGTCTATACAAACCTTTTAGGTTATGCGGTGACAGTAGGAAGTCCTTTGTCATCGGGCACACCAATATTGTTTATTGTTGCCTAGTCCAGGTCCGCCGATATGTCTTGAAACCTTTTGGAACTTTCATCCAAGGTCCAATCCAGCAGAAAAACATTTTGATCAAAAAAAAAGTTCTCAGTTTAGGTTGAACCAAAAGTAGAAAAAATATAAGGTTTCCTAAAAAGAAACAAGTGAAACATCAGTGGCATTCCCTTTCCTAAACTCTACCCCATAGTGTTCGTTTTTGTTGGGGGTCAATTTCTATTCACCTTTTTGGAGATACTCAGTTTCGATCTAAATAACATGGAACTTTTTTTTGTAGAAAATGTTGATTTCTACAAAAATAATTCCACAGTTTTCAAATGTTTCTTGGTGCATTCAGTATGATTTTTTATGTTTGTATTGGATGTATATGAGTTTCACATTTGCGAGTACAATTTTTGAGTAGTTTGGAGATATTTACGTATTCTTCTTCGGATAAGTGAATGCATAGTATATTTTACAATAGTACAATATTTCCTTGAAGTTTTTCTATAAATTTCTGTACGTTCTCTGGAGAACTATAACACACACGATACTATGTATAATAATATTACATATTACAATATTCCCTTAGTGAAAGGATTGAATAATGCCTTTTCGAAAAACGTAAAACAAAATCAAACAAAAATAGCTTTCTATAGTAAAAAACAACGGGCAACCATTTTTCTAGACTAAAAGATTCTACACAAATCAAGAGTGATTTACTCGATTCGTAAAGTGATAATAAATATATAGGTATCATAACAAATTATAATTAAATAGAAAAAACGCCATTGTGCTGTCATCATTTTTCCACAGGCCATTACTTCGATTTTAATAATACGGAAATCATACATAATGAAACCCATATAAATTGCCTGTTACTGAAATGTGTTATATTAATAAATTCGAAAAATTAAACAATCAATTTCAAGACGGACACCTATAAATATTCATCTAAACTTTTTCATTATGTGTGTGTTGTTATTCACCTCATTCATGTCATTAATTATTAACTACCTCATCTACTGGCGAGATATGAAAGTCGACCAACTGTAAAGATTATGCCAAATAAATTCTGATTTCCTGTATTGTGATGTTTCACAAGCACATACACAGATATCCCTCCGATGTATTATAATGTTTTTAAATCGAATATAAAATAGGTGAGCTGGATGTTCATAGTTGACAATCGATCTTTCGACGAGCAGTGTTGTTTCCTCATCGTAAGACTTTGTAGTAACAGTGTCCTTTCAAATAAGAAAACAACATTTTGGGAACCATGTGTTTTGATATATGTATATAAAAAAACAAAATAGAAGAGTAAAATTAATATTGTTCTTAGTGTGGATTCATGCAGCACAAAATAACAATTATCAAATAACGAATAAGAAATAACATTTAGCAATATGAGTTGAACTCTATAGTTTTCAATGACTATGTTCATGCAGACAAATAACAATTATTATTTAAGAAATAACATGTAGAAGTTGGCCAACTTTTATCTTTTCACATTATTTTGACGAAATATTCTTCTAGTGCGCAACTAGTACGCAGATGACTGCGGATTGGTCAAACCGATGATGAAAATAACCTCACTTTTTCTAATATTTGAGGTATTGTTTTTGTTTCATATTGTTTATTGGACATTTTGGATTTTCACTTATTTTTTATTATCGAGGGGACATGGAATTTTGAAAAAGTAGGATTACCTAATTTAAATGCCTCGGATCTCCGTCTTGTGCGCATGCTTATTTTTTATTTCTTAATAGTTATTTTGAGTGCATGAATGCTACATTTTAATTCTTGTTAATTGATAATTGTTATTTGTTATTTCTTATTTGATAATTGTTATTTTGTGCTGCTTAATCCACACTTACATGTGATTCTACTTGGGGTATGTAAATGGTTTATTATTTGAGTTTTAATTTTTTTTTGCATCCCATATATGAATAACTAACTTGCCTTCTCTTCAACTTTTTTCATTTTAAAATCCTATCTCTAATATATTTGGAACTAGTTGTCCTTTTATGCGTTAAATATACGAAACGTTGGCCGAAAAACAGATAGTTACATATTTGTCCTCAGCCGACAATCCTGTCAGCCTATAAATACAATGTCACCTCATGAATAACTAACTATCCTTGTGAGGTTATGTAATAATACTGACCATACATTCTGCCTATGGAGTTGATGGATTTGTTGTTCTGAACTTTAAGTTTATAGTCGGAAAAATAATATTGAGTTACGGGGACTTGAGAAAGTTAAATATTAGAACTTATTTTTTTTCTGTGATTGGTATAATTCTAGATGACACGCTTTGTACTTTCATATATTTACCTACGGCCACTATAGAAAATAGGTAAAAACACCCGACACAGCCTCAGTAAATAGCTCATTACGCACGGTAAACAAATCGCACAGTTATCGTAAACAAAACGCACAGTTTGAATATATTAAAATTTATACGTAAAAGTAAGCGGAACATTTAATAATTTCGCATGTAGGTCATGATCGCGCAATCGCCCGTCAACACCGTAGTCATAGCAACTCTCAAAATCAAAATAATATAAACAAACTTTTTTGAAAGACAAATCAGTTCTAGTTAATAATTATAAGATACATACTGTTTAAAAAAGAATACCTACATTTTCAATATGTCAAGTGATAGTGAGAACGAACAATTAACTCTTCCCAACGTCATGGCAATGGCAAAAATGACAACGAATGATTTACTGCCAAGTAAATCTCGCGAACACTACGAAAATTGTTACAGTAGATTCATGGACTGGAGACTAAAAAATAAGGTGAGTTCTTTCTCCAAAAATGTTTTGGTAGCATATTTTCAACACCTATAAAAAAAATGGAACCTTGCTCTCTATGGGCCTTTTACTCAATGCTTAGATCGACTCTAAACATAAATAAAGGAGCCTACTCCAAGTTAATGGCGCAATTAAAAAGGAAATCATATGGCTTTAAAAGCACAAAATCTAAAATTTTGATGGACAAAAATATTCAAGATTTTCTCGAAACGACTCCTGACAATCAGTACTTGTTTATGAAGGTATAATATGTCCACTAATACTATTTTCCACACTCACAGTAACTTTTATTTTTAGAGTGTTCTTATAATTGGAGTAAGTGGTGCATGCCGAAAACAGGAACTGAGAGATATGAAAATTGAAGATGTTGAGGACACAGGAAAATCCTTCATTGTTAAAATTCCAAATACAAAAACCAAAATTCAACGTTCTTTTGTGATCTCTGATCATTTTTATTCTAGAATAAAAAAATATTACACTATACGCAAGACAATTTCAAATAAAAATTTCTCGTTGAAAAGGGAAACATTCTCACTTGAATATTGATAGAAATATTTTTCTGTGAATTGAAAAATCACCGATAAAAATGAAGTTATTTTTTATGAATGTCTAACAGAAAACAACTACTTTCCCGGCTAAAGCCACGCTGGACATTGAACTACATCTGATAGATATTCTGAGGAGTCTGAGTTCTTAATTAAGGCTGGAATAGAAAATCAAATAACTATCTGCATGAAAATGCAAATTTTCAATTTCAGATTTTTTGTTTTGAGTTAGGGACTTCTCAGAATATCTTTTAGATGTAGTTCAATGTCCAGCGTGGCTTTAGCCGGGGAAGTAGTGGTTTTCTGTTAGACATTCATAAAAAATAACTTCATTTTTATCGGTGATTGTTCAATTCACAGAAAAATCTTTCTATCAATATTCAATTTAGAATGTTTCCCTTTTCAACATGAATACCCCACAAGAGGTTATCTTGACGATGGAAGATAGTGACTGAAGTTTATCTTTCAGTCGCAGATGATTCCACATCCGATTTTATGAACATCCGATTCATATTTTCAACAAATCGAAAATTCCCCTTGTTTCAAATATATAAATGGAAAATGCAACGAACAACCCGTTGGGATAAACAAATTAGGCAGTATACCAAAATATATTGCAAAATTTCTTAAACAAGAAAATCCTGATCGCTTTACAGGACGCTGTTTTCGCAGATCTTTCGTGACTATTTTAGTCGATGCTGGCGGGGATTTGAAGAGACATGGTGGCTGGCAATCGTCTTCAGTAGCAGAATGTGGACAATTACTTAAAAAACAAAGAACTCGCCTCATCAAGAATACCCTCCGCGATTTTACATAATAGTAATACAACCTCAACAAATGAAAATATTACAATGTCATATGATTCGACACATCTAAATACTTCTAATATATTTAATAATTGTTCAATAACCATAATTAATTATAATGTTCCTAATAATGTTAATTAAACCAACGTAGTAGTAGATAGAACGAATTATATCCTATATGATCATCAAAGTTGTGAAACATCTATCCTCTATAATTTTGTAAAATCGTTCGAAATAAAATTGTTGAAAAAATCTAAAGATGCAATAATATACAGGGTATCCCATTTGAAGAAATGAAGTACCCTGTCATAACTAGTTTTTAGATATCTCTGTATACATGAAACGAACAACAAAAAACGATAACTAAAATAAACAATCGAGGTGTTTAAACATCATTTGCAATACCTAATAATAATGAAAATATTAAAAGTAGTCCAGACTTTTTTGGCACACTGTATATGGCCGTAGGTAGAGTATGGTACGTAATGCGTGTTGTAAAGCAATTACGCGCTTCGTGCGTAATTTTTCCATTCGTGCGTAATATGCTTTTTACAACACTTGATACGTAATATACTATTATCTAAGGAAGGATGAATGGCAATAATTTTCTAGTCGTCTTTTATAAACAGACCAATCGGAAATATTGGGTAAAAACAAACTCTTGTGTGCGACCTGCTAAAGGTGTAATTTTTTCCGCTATATTTGTTTCAGTATGATTATAGCTATTAGGGTTCTGTACACAACTCGTCGCCACTGTAATATCCTTATTACTTATTTATTAAATTGAGAAAGTTTAGGTTCAAAATAAATATACAGTGCTCGTCTAAAGTCCGTTCCTCCCCTACTAATTTTTGAACCACCTGGTATATCGCAACGAAATTTGGAGGGCTTGAATAGAAGATAAAAACCTTCTTTTTCATGAAAAAATCACAGCTAAAAGTTCTAAAATGGCGGCTGAGCGCCATCTACAATAATTCTCATAATTCTCAACAGTTTTCTCTAATACACTTTACTCCTAAATTCAATTGATTTCGAAATATTAACGTTTGAAAAGTGACATTTTGGTCATTTCAAACCCAACCAAAAACACTAATGTTGCTTTCAATTAAGTTTGCATTGGAAAAATTCGTTGTCGCGGTAACATCTTGTTTGAACTGCTAACTGTCAAATAGTCCGTTGAGCGCCTAAATCCTTTTATGAAAAGGGTGATCATGGCTCATAGTTTAGACGATAAATTTAAAGCAGTTTTGATATTTGGAGAAGCTGGAAGAAATTATCATCTAGCAGTCCGTATGTTTAATGATAGATTTCCCGAGAATCCTATTTCGAGGTCATATTTGCGCAAACTTTTAAATAAGCTCCAAGCAACTGGTACGCTGAAAGATGCTCCAAGATCAGGAAGACCGCCTCTTTCACAAGAAAAATAGTTAGAAATTGTTGCTGAAATGGTAATCAATCCGACTCAGTCGACGTCTGCAGTTGCTGAATCCTGTGGAGTAAGTTCAGAAAGAAAAGTTTCATCCCTATGAAATGAAAGTCCTGCATGCTCTCACGGAGGATGATCTAGACCGGAGGGTTGAATTTTGTGAGTGGTGTTAACAAGAACAATTGAAGGAGAACGGGGCTTCCTAAAACGTGTATGTTTCGCTGACGAATGCACGTTTTTTCATAATGGAAAAGTCAACAAACAGAATATACGATACTGGAGCGATACTAATCCGCATATTTTTAGAGAGGGACATACCCAGTTTCCTAAAAAGGTGAATGTTTGGGCGGGGATATTGGGCAATCGCGTTGTTGGACCGATTTTCATCAGAGGCAATCTTACAGGAGTTCTTTACAGAAATCTTTTAGAAACTTAAATTAAACCTCGAATAAGACAAATTGTATTAAACAATTAGGAAGAGTTTGAAAATCGTGAAATAATATTTCAGCAGGATGGGGCACCTCCCCATTTCTATCGCATGGCTAGAGAGTTCCTCGATACAGACTTTCCTTGGCGATGGAAAGGTCGCAGGGGAAGTACAGAATGGCCACCAAGATCTCCGGATCTTACACCTCTAGATTTTTTCCTTTGGGAGTATCTGAAGTCAAAAATCTACGCCATTGAATGCCAAACAATAGAAGAGTTGGAATTCAGAATAAAAGATACACGTGAAGAAATAGATGAACAGACTTTCATCAACGTGAGAGAAGCTATTTATAATACGGCACTTTATTGTCAAGATTCAGGAGGGGGCCACATCGAACACTTGATGAAAAGTGTTATTCAAAAATAAATTATAATTTTGTAGCTAACTGATTTGTTTTGATTTTGAATTTACAGAACACATTCGTAGGCTTCGAGATTTTCCGGTAAGCGGTAAAGTTTATCCTTAATAAACTTTCTTTACGCCTCTTATTAGTCGAATTCATTAAGAGATTTAACTACAAATTAATACCAACGTTTAGTTAGCAAAATGTTTTACCGGAAGTGACCAAAATCCATACTTCATTTTAAACCGGAATGTCACTTTTCAAACGTTAATATTTCGAAAACAATTGAATTTAGAGTAAAGTGTATTAGAGAAAACTGTTGAGAATTATGAGCAGATTTCGAAAATGGAATAATATACGGGGTGTTCTATTTAAAAAAATATTGAAGATGGCGCTCAGCCGCCATTTTAAAACTTTTAGCTGTGATTTTTCCATGAAAAAGTAAGTTTTTATCTCCTATTTAAACCCTCCAAATTTCGTTGCGATATACCAGGTGGTTCAAAAATTAGTAGGGGGGGGGAACGGACTTTAGACCAGCACTGTATATTCCTGTTTTACATGAGAATTACTTGACCAGATACAATTCGTCATAACAACATGTCTTTTTTATCTCGTTTGCCATATCTATGTAGATCAATAATTGCATAATATTAGGTGATATTATATACAGTACTGCTTTTTATAGTCCTGTCCCCCCTGTTAACTTTTGAACGGTTCAACGTGAAACAATGGGACAAAAACCATTTTGACTGATATCACCGATATTACTTTTTGAAATTAAAGACATTGTGATGGCACGATAGATGGCGCGGAGGGGCACATCAACTCAAAAATTTTGAATAGCATGGCACATCGTTGAAAAGATAACTCAATTCTCTTTTTTTTTTTTAATTTCGTCAATACGTTTTTTCATAATATGCATTTGAAATGTCAAGAACAACAAAATTTTAAATTGACAAAATAAAAATAAAATTAAGGTTGAAAAGAGAATTGAATTATCTTTTCAACGATGTGCCACTTGACCCCCCATGCTATTTGAAATTTTAAGTTGATGTGCCCCTCTGTGCCAACTATCGAGCAATCACGATGTCTTCTATTTCAGAGAGTAGTATCGGTGATATTATTTAAAATAGTTTCGGTCTTGTTGTTCTATGTTGAACCGTTCAAAAGTTATCTGGGAGGAGGGACTATAAAAAGCCGCACTCGCAATTGTGATTCCGTAGAACAACCATAGTTGAAGGAAACATTGAATTACCTTTTCAATGATGTGCAACTCGACCCTCTATTCATTTCGAAATTTTAAAGTTGATCTGCCACCAGCGCATATAAGTGCATATATATATATAGATTTATATTTATGTTTATATATATATATATATATATATGTGAACTGCATCAGATTATTGATAGTGACATCTATAATCTGTGCGGTGAAGCTTAAACCTAATATGTGGAATTTTAATATTACGAGATTTGTGACTATATATATATATATATATATATATATATATATATATATATATATATATCATGTATCATGGAGATAGAGAGAATAAAATGTGGACAATCTGATGGAAAAAAACATTCAGCTCATTGTTATAACCCCTGGTGAGATCTTGCAGTATCCGACTCAGATTAAATAGATTGTTACTTTTCCATTCTCAAGGGTTCCCATTTAAAATAAAAAAGTTGATACCGACTTTTGGCGTACCCTGTAATCACTCTGTTTTTGATAAGGCCCTGTGTCAATCAGGTATTTTGACACCTTTATTTACATCGTGGGTGTGAATAGAATAGAATTAACAGCCAAATCACGAATTCTTGTGATTAAGCATCGTGAAACGTGTTGTTTTACGTCAGAGAAAAATTGTGAAAACCCCGTCATTGAAAGTACAGCGGATTATTCTTTACTGTATATATGTGATTTTTTCGGTTTCTTCCTCTATCCCAGACTTTTCCAAAGAAGTAAACTATTGACAATTATGGTTTTATTTGATTCAAATGGAAAGAACACACATCTTCGAAGTATGTAAATAAAAATGAAATCAGTATAAGGTGGTGTTCGGGAAGCAAACCTAAAACCCCCTAAACTCTACCACTGTCCTAATGGCATTATCATCTGGCATTCCAAGGTATGCACTTGGTGGCGCCGGTCGACCTAAGCTTGCTCTACAAAGTCTCATTTGCCATGAGCATCACACGCATGGCACATAAAGTCAGTGTACCGAAAACTTATTAGAAAGATAAACTCCACCAAAGAGGCGATTTAAAAAAAAGTTAGCACTATTTTGCACTGCTCCTTTAGTGATCGTGTTTCAAAAAATTATTTTCATATGGAATTACCATATAAGCCAAAATAAAGGATATATCATTTTGAAATCAAATACAAATTGCTTTCATTGCATTTTTTGGCACATACACACATTATATTTTTAGTCATATTGAAACGGGAAATATTCACCGTCATAAGAACGACACACAAATCATCTGAATTCATTTAGTTTCGAATCAACATTTGGCAAACATTGATTTTTCACGGGAAAATAAAAAAATAATATTGTATGACTTTTTTTTTGGAATAGTTGTTCAAGTGCAGTTGTATTAATTCTGATCATAACCACTTTTTGTGTGTATTTATGTTTTTTTTATTTGTTATGTTCACATGTTATTTTAACTACGGACATGTTCCAAACTTCTGTACGTGTGCAATGAAAGAAACATTCAAAAGCACCAATAAATTATATATATATATATATATATATATATATATATATATATATATATATATATATATCTTGACAAAAATGTGTTATCTCATATCACGGATGGATTCAATCCGTCTATCGTGATCTCCAGGTCTTAAAGTATGAATTATTCGTGACCTGTTTGGGCAAAATTTGTTCTTAAAAAATTAAACCGACGAAATACGGAACTGAAAAGTAGAAATTAAAATAAACCTCCTTAGTCTCAATAACTAAGCTCCTAAACTAATGTAAGTAACTTATTTTGAGTCGGCGCCAAACAAACAAGCAAATGAATAAGGTAAGGCGTAAAATGATGGCATCGTGTTGCGAGGTGACATTCTGATAATTTTTTTGAAGTAATTTAATGATCTTCGTTGATTGTTCGTTTGGCGCCGACTCAAAATTAGTTACTTAAATTAGTTTAGGATCTTAGTTATTGAGACTAAGAAGGTTTATTTTATTTTTTACTTTTCAGTTCCGTATTTCGTCGGTTTAATTTTTTGTTGAAAAGTTTTTATTTTTCAATTTTTTGTAGCTGAAATCTACTAATTACTACCTATTTGTTTTTTGATAACTTCCAAAATACTTACTTACCCACCTTACTTCAACTATTACCAGTTAAATAATATGATTATCTACTTTTACTATTTGTTGTTATATATAAATGATTTTTGTTCTGGTTAGTTTATTCCCTTAACCTGAAACACATTGAGCAATGGTGCTTCCGTAATAAGCTTCCTCTTAATGCAAGTAAATGTAATGTAATGACATTCACTTTGAGAAATCAGCCACTTTTATATCAATATTCAATCAACGGCCTGCCACATACACCAATCTTTGTGTTATTTTCGACTCGAAATTATCTTTAGCCCCTCATATTGAAGCCACTCTGTCTGCTGCAAACAGAATGTATGGGTTCATTGCGCGTATCTCTAAAGATTTCTCCGACCCATCTGCATCGAAAACCTTATACTATGCTTTCGTCAGATCAAAATTAGAATACGCATCTATAATCTGGAACCCACATCATCACTTATATATAGAGAAGGTTGAATCGGTTCAGCGTCGCTTCCTTAAACTTCTCTCCTATAAAACGGACAACATATATCCACCAATTGGCTTCTCCCATGATGCATTGTTGGCTAGACACGCTATGAACAGCCTAAGCTGCCGTCGTGATGGTCACTCCACAATTTTCCTGTTCAAACTTATCAACAACCTAATGATTGACCCACATATTCTGCAAAAACTCAATTTCAATGTACCTAGACCATCGTCTAGAGTAGATAACACGTTTTATTTACCAACACCACGAACAGATATCTTGAAATACTCACCGCTGCAAAACATGTGTGTCAATTGTAATTCTGCAAGTTGTCAGATTGATATTTTTGACTGTTCAATCTCTGCGTTTAAATCTTATTATTTTAGTTGATCTCGATATGTATTATTACTTCGTTAATTTGTTATTTTGCATTGTACTGTATTTGTAACTTATATTCCTGTTCTGTAGTGGGGTGTAACCTGTAGAACAAACAGTGTATCAATAAATAATAAATAAATAAATAAATTTCATTACTTTGTATATCATTCCATCCTCTCATAGAATATAATGATTGTGACGGATGTAGGAGAACAAAAATAATGACCATAGCGACCTGTCATTGTCAACTATATGTGTGCCAATGTTCACAAGTGAAAAATCAATTGTCCCCTATTTTTCTACCCGTAAGGGTGGATAATTCCATTCGCAATCCAAATATGATCAACTATGAGGTATACCCTATCTAATAAAAAAAGAATCATCCAAATCGAAGAAGCCAGTACAAAGTTAGTTATGCCTGATAGAATCGGTTAACGGACCAGAATTCAGAGGGTGAGTGATCAATATCCTTCATTTTGCCATTCTTAGGGGTGGATTTCATCTTTTATATTCAAATGGGACCAACTTCGAAGTACACCCTATCCACTGAAAAAAGAATTATCGTAATCGGACGTCTCAGTAAAAAATTATGCGTGGTCATACATAAAAAAAAATATACGCGTCGACTAGAGAACCTCCTTCTTTTCGGTTTCGTCGCTTAAAATATACTTGAAATCGTACTGTTACTTAAAGTATTTTGTATCAGAGATGCCCTTTTTCGCAAGGAATACTTAGGATGATCAATTGCTGAGCATAACTTCAAACTCCATTATCATTATTTGCAAAGCGTTATTATTGGCGTTTGTCGGTAAATCTGTTTGTTACATTTCCAAAAGTCGTACTTAAATTTGTTCATTAATTTCCTTACTGTTTCATGATGAATATTTTTCTCTGGGTGTCGGTTATTGGAAATTTCTGCAGCTTCTTGAAATGTTTTATAATTTTCACCCACAATTAATATAATTTCAATTTTATTTTCCATATTCAATGTTGGCATTTCTACCTACTTCATAAATACGTATTACAAACTGATGTCTTGGCGTTAGCTGTCAAACAATAAATTATGTATCAATTCTTCCCAGCGCATTCTAGATTAGAATAGAATAGAATAGAAGTTTATTAATCAGACACCAATTTACATTGGATTGACAAGTCAAATTACACACTTAAATTATACTTAGTGCTAAGATAAAATCTATTTATTAATGTCCTCATAATTTAATTAATATGCTGTGTCGCATTCAAAGCTGTTCTATTTTATTTACGTTTTAACACAGCAGATATATATGTCGCGCGGCAATAGTTTGCTTATGGGAAGTGAAAATGCATGGCCCCGTGGACCACAAAATGGTTATTGTTTATTTAATATTTTGGAATATGTAATAATATACAATTTTTTTTAATACAATAATCAAAATTAATATAAGAAACTTGGCCCGGAGGACTTTTTTCAGTTTTAAATGTGTGCTTCAATGAATGAACTAAAATTGTTAGCGTAGAGAAAAAACAAAAAAATCGATTCTTTTTGGATAGATGGATGTGATTGCGTATTTAAACGTGATTATCAATTCTGAACAACTTTTCACATTGACAGTTTTCGATATTGTCATAAATAAAAGTACTTCACTCCTGTACCAAATTCATATTTTTTTACAAACCTTGTACTTATATGACTGGAAAATTTTAAGATTTGATTATTTCAAATTAGGTTTCAGAACATGCAGAACTTCTTATGAAGAATGACTTTCATTCCTAAAACAAAAAATAAAAGGGTTTTCCATTTGTCACCAACTTAGTGGACACACTGTATATCTTCTCATATAAAAAAAGTTTTGAATCGGTTATACAATTTTTTCTTGTTTCACTACTTTTTGAAATATCTTACAAAATGTTAATAAAAAAAAAATAATTCAAGAATGTTACTCGTTTTCTTTTGACAAGACTATCTCTTAAAAACAGGAATGTACTTGTCATTGCATGTTACCGAAAAAGAGTATTCATGTAAAAAAAATATTTGGATGTGTTGTTGGACAACAATGGAGTGAGTACCTTTCGATTAGAGAAATTAATTACGGTTGTAATCCGAATGATCTTTCAAAGGGGATATTACATGATGTGATTGAAAACATGGTAATGCACCAGGTTACTTAGGAACACAGAGGCATAATTTTTTTTATAGGAAATGATATCCCCTGGGGTTTTTGGTTATGTGATTGAAAAACAATGTAGTACTGAAAATTGTAATGTTAAATATTGCTATAGAATTAGTAAGTCCGCCCCTGTTCTCGCAAGTACCAGACTATGCGGGCCGTCGGAACTTTCCGATGACGTAATCAAAACATCGAGAAACAGCCAGACGTTTCCGGAAATAACATTCTCGCAAATTCTAGAATTATGTTTTAAAAATATAAATTATGTCAATGACGGAGGCGACAGTCTTGTGAATATTGTTGTGCAGAAGGCGAATTGCATTTTAGTTGTTAACAAGTGTTGTTTTTTCAGAATGTATTATTGTATTGTGTTCCAAAGTGAAATAAAAGGACAATAATTAGTTGTTCAGGAGTTTCAATAAACGGACCCCAGTTTCGTAACAATATATTGAAATGCAATAAACCAACTTATAAAAATACGGTTGTGATAAAAAAAAACCTTTTTAAAAACAAGCTTTGAATCAAATACCCTAAAAAGTACAAAATAATTGCTTTGGATTTGTGAAGTAGGTTATTCCGTGAGTTCTAGATTCAAGAGCTTGTCGCGCAAAGTTTTCATTTCGAATACAGACAACTTTTGAATCTATAACTCACGGAATAACCTACGTCACATCAAAGCAATATTTCATACTTTTAGAGATTCTGAATAAACTTGTTTTTAAAAGGTTTTATTATTTTATTTTGTCTTTTAGTAAGTACCCCTAACACCCACACACCAATTTTGAATCGAATCGGAACATAATTACAAAACTCGTTCGCTATCTTGGAGCCGCCATCTCGAATTTGTGAATTTTGACAAAAAATTCATAATCTCCGACCCCGAAAACCCCCACATACCAATTTTGAATAGAATCGGACCATAATCACAAAAATCGTCGGACATCTTGAAGCCGCCATTTTGTTTTTTTTTCTCTAACAAATGCATAATGCATTGTCACTGGAACTATGAACACCTGCCAAATTTCACGTTAATCGAACAACTAGATTTGGGTAAAATTTAACTTGCAAGATTTGATGACAAACATCGGGATAGGTGAAACTAAATAAAAGCTTGTAAGTAATAAAAGAGCTTAGTCATTAAATATATTGTTAAATTTTTTTAAATGCGGTAGATCGGTGAATATTTAACGTAATAACCGGTGAAGATTTATTAATATGGGGAAAATATGGAAATAATTTAGAAGTTCACATACTGGAAGCAATGTGCAAGAATATAGTTGATAATCTGCTATAATTCTGACGACTTTGAATAACATTCAGATTTGATGATTGAAAAAAGTGGTCCAAATAGAAAACGAGTTATCGATGATTCATCATCCTTCTTTTCCTTCGATGAGGATGCTATCAAGATTGAATATATTCCCAATTTAAGTATTACCTCCTTTCATTGTGTTTTTATTTTGAATATTTTTTTGTGCGTGGAATGTAGGTATATCACATTTTCTTCAAACACATCTTTCGATACTAAACTGTCACGAATATCATTTTATTCTAGATTTTCACACATACTTAGAACATGAAGTATCAGATCATCGCGTGAGACACGTTTGCCGATATATCTGGAAAAAGTAATGATTTATGCAAATCCACGATATTGCATACGTACCACACAAAAAACGGGCACAGAAGTGTCGAACAAATTGCCTTTGATAATAGTAATATCGGACCGCCTGATTGAAGACTGATTTCACTCATCAGTGTCTGAACACGTCTCGAGAATAATTAAAGAAAATAATTTTCAGCCCATAAGTACAACCAATATGTAATCGGTAATAAGTACGAATGAGATCGTTAGATACGACAATATACAGACAGGTGTAATTTAGAAATGTTTGATGCGGGGTGCGTGCAAACGTGGAGAATCGAGTTGTGGAAAAAAAGAGATCGAAAAGTTAATACGTACAGTGGGAGAGAAGTGGTTCTTTGAATGATTCCGGCTTAGAAACGTATCATTACTAACCATTAGCAACATGTCCTTTTTGGGGGAGTAGACGCGTTAGGCTTCGATCAAATTGTTTTATTTATACAGGGTGTCCCAAACTCGATGGCCTATTAACGTTTCTAGGGGATAATTTTGAAAATTTCGTTTTTGGGTAATTAGTTCTGCTCTATCGATCTAAAATATTTTCAACGCTGCGGCGTTGCCGCTTATATTGAAAAGTAGCAACAACTTTGATATTTTAAATGAGACGCCCCGTATATTATTGAGTTTTTTTGCTTTGCTATTGCTTCACGATAATTTTTGTTTGATACTTTCCTATACCTATCTCAAGCGGTTTTCGAGCAATCCATTGATTTCCTTATTTTTTGTGCAGAACATAGCTTCAATTAAATGTTTATTACTGCGGTATTTGGATTCGTACAAAGCTGAAATTTTGGGTGTAGTTTACCAATGTTCTGTGCATTAGTTATGTCTAAGGGACTTCGTTTTCCATTATACAGGGTCATTCAAATTTGTTATTTTGTAGATAGATACAAAAATGGTCAAAAGTATATATTTTTGAATTGAACACCCTGTATATTATCGAATATTCGGAAAGACAGTTGAAGTTCCTTTCAAATGATATATTATGTTTCTATACCTAAATTGTCTGATTTCCGAAATAAAAGCAAGTTTCTATAAAATTCAAAATATCTGCATTTGAATATGTATTATTATCCATTTTGACAGAAACACCAT
Source organism: Gonioctena quinquepunctata (assembly GCA_018342105.1). Taxonomy (NCBI): domain Eukaryota; kingdom Metazoa; phylum Arthropoda; class Insecta; order Coleoptera; family Chrysomelidae; genus Gonioctena; species Gonioctena quinquepunctata. The sequence continues at coordinate 991 of JAFIRS010007920.1, read as the reverse complement.
GAAAATCACTGCTTGTCAAACTAAAAGATTGTCTTGTTCTTTGTCACGGCACACTACTACCATTTTTATTTCTCAGTATAATAAATCGAAATAGGTAATATTACCGAATTAAAATGATCTGATTGAAAAATCAAATCAATCTGGAATGATTCGCTTCAAAATGTTCATACTTTTGGAGATACAGCTGAAACTTGAGTTTTTTCTCAGATAATGCAATTCAGTTTTAGCGAAGATTAAAAAATTTTGAAATAGGTTTGAGTCAGGAAAATTTGGAAATAGGTTCCAGTCATACTCGAAAAAACGTCCATTAGTAATTAATTTTCAGATCATCCTGTATATATCATTTCAGTTTCAGATTCTACTCCCTGATCTGACTTTTTTTCGAGTATCTATTTCCAAATTTTCCTGAGATATTTTTTTAATTAATCTATGCCAAAACTGAATTGTATCTGAGAGTTAGAAGAAAAATACACGTAGAGATCGGTGTATGTCATATTCAGTAAAAGTTATTTGTATTTGCCAGTAGAATCCAAAAACAGAATAAAATACTGAGTGTTCCATATTAGTTACAAGTACATGTGGCAATACTGCAACCATGAAAGTATTTTTAAGAGCTAGATCGCAGTCTCTTATCCTGGGATATCAAATTTCGAGTATTTATATCTCAGATCTCCAGAAACGTTCAATATGCCCCTTTCATAATAGTTATCTGTATGCCAAAGCCGCGAAATACCTTTTTGCGTTCCGAAAGAAAAGTTATCTTGAGGTCGCTGAAAAGTTTCGCGGTCATGGCTTACACACTATTTTTTGTGCAATCTTCAAAATTTTCAAACTAGATAATTGCAAATAAATATATTATTGCTTTGAAATCGACAGCAGTTCAATTTAGTTAACGAAGTCACAGCGTTGCTATGGGAATTACATGGTTGGATTTATACAAACTATTTTGGCAGTTCTTGACAAAACTCAAATATGTCCGATACTGATAGTG
>JAFIRS010007919.1:0-20840 GCA_018342105.1 Gonioctena quinquepunctata | reverse complement strand
ATACAAACAACGTGTTTCTTCAACGGATGGCAGTAATTTGGACAATGCGATTAATTTTCCCATGAAAAATTTAATTTGGACCAATATTCTGCTTAGGATAGGATGAATACTCTTTATAATATATACGCCATATGTAATCATAGTGGCAGCATTTCCAATGGACACTATACGGCATACTGCAAACACCCTTATTCTAATTGTTGGTACCATTTCGATGACTCCCGTGTATTTCATAAGATTGATTCTCTCATCTCCCAGGGAGCATGTGCCCTTTTCTATGAGAAAGTTGAAAATCTGAATTCTGATGGTGTTGTGGGTTTTTCCGGGTTTTTCTCCAACGGAAACATCAAATGCGCCATCAGTTCGAGTCCCGTACTTCCATCTTGACATTATTTTATATTCAACCCTTCGTTTTTGTATTTTTCCTATATCTATGTATTATTCTCATTAAAATTTGTTTTCATTAGATTCAGATTTTTTATTATTTACATAAGTATAACATCTTTAACTGTTGAGGATAATTGTGGGCCATCAAACCATTGAAATTCGTACATGGCTTGTTGATTGCTCTATCCAGCCACAATCAGTAGGTTCGAAATCCATTGGAACTGCTAAATGTGCATTTGTCCAGATATTTGCGATGTCCCTTTCAAAGTGCTGCCGAATTGTAACTCGAGTTGAGTTCTATTGACAGTTTTTTTTTTTCGATGTGATTCCTTATAGGTGGCTCGTATATACTTCTAATATTTGAAAATTTACAATGCATTTAATTCTGTATTTCAAGGATAAAATGGGAAAAAAAACGTACGCCCCCGTGAACGGCAGTAGGAGGTCGCCTCGCGATGTTTTGCAATACCCTATGTAAAAATAAATTGTTTCGAATCAAATAATGTTATATATCCCTTCCTGCCATATGCTTATGAGAAAGATCTGTGATTTGATCATAATAGAACAATTGAAATTTACTCATTATACTTTCGTTCGACAAATTTCCTGGGAAAAGTACGTCAAAAAAATAGGTTAAAAGAAATTTGCAGCAGCCTTCGGCCGCTGCGGAGCAAGTTAGTCTGTGAAAATGCTGTTTTGTGTCTTGAGGGGTTGTGAGGGTGAATTTTTCTGAGGTGATATATTTTGGTGACTTGTAGAAGTTCTGTAGTTAATTTGAGTGTAATAGAAAAAAAATGCGTGGTCCAGCTCGGGATCAAACCCGGGTCCTTGTACTTTGGAAGCGAGCATTAACTCACATTGGCTACTAGGCCTAGTTAAATTAATAAAGTGTTTGGAGTTATCTGAGCGCCGGGCGCTGCTCTGGAAGAATATTTGACCACGCGCCCCTGCTTCCAGCCCTGGGACTGACTTCTGCCTGTAGAGCTACACACTTGTCAGAAGGTAGAGAAAGTTTCTTTGTGAAAATGTTCCTTGTATCTTATCATTTTCACTTTACTATAGCGTCGGGCAATTCCATTCCCAAGACCTCGCGTTCAAGTCTCCCGCGACTAACACTTCCTGAGTTCATCAGGTTATCCGAGTCCACTTGTCTTGGTTTGTTGTACACCAAAAACATACAAGTACCTGCTGTTATTTCGGATTCCAACATTTTCTAACTGGGTATATGAGATGTAGTTTTTGATAGCTATCGCTATCCCCCCAATTCCTCTGTCATCAGGTCGGTCTTCCCTGACGATAGAAGAACTCCTCAGCCTCAGCTGCGTTCCAGATAGAAAAACTATATCCAAACTATGTCTGCTGACAAAATTTATTAGCAGCGGCATCTTATTCGATACCCCGTTCGCATTCCCTCATTCGTCATTAGAATCTACCGGTGGTTTTATCAACAGTAAAAACACAAGAGCTTTTTTTTTATCGGATAAATTTCTTTTTGTAACGAAATACTTTTGCCAATCAGTAATTTTACGAGAAAAACTGACATTTAATGTCAGTAATGTCAGTTTTTCGAGCAAAATTACTGATGGAAAAATTTTGAGTTAAAAAGAAATTTATCCTTAAAAGAAAAGCTCGAGTGTTTTTTGGCGAAATAAATTAACGACCGAATATATGAATGAACAACAACAATAATTATCTTTATTGATACAATCAAATTATTTAAATGAACAGTTATTAAATACACAATTGTTATAAATTGTTTGGTTTGGTGTACTGATTTCAAAATTTTCTTCTCTGGTATTCACACATGTAGAATATTCATTTTGATTTTTCTCACTTGAGGCTCGTAAGGAACTAATAAGATTTTCGTGATGTTCAGGATCAATTTGGAGGTAGGGTTTAATAGAAGATGATGATGAGTGTCCCGTTATCTTTATAAGTTGTTGGTCACTTACTCCTGCTTTGGCTAACTGGGAAACTGTTCTAGCACGGTTCGAATGATTGGTAATTTTATTGTTTGTAATGTCGAGTCCAATTTTAGTTGCAGAATATTTGGTCCAAGTAGAAATCGTATTAATACCCAGTGGAAAATTTTTGTACCAACCTTTAATTTTTGTTTTTCCAAAAGGGATTTGGAGTTAAAAAAAGTCGTTCAGATGTTATGTTTTCATTTTTTTTTTGTAACAGTAATTTTAACAATGCAACGGGACAAATACCTTCATCCATTTCATTTTTTGTTATCCATTTGCTGTCTATCAATTCTCCCCCCTCAAAGCTAATTCATAAGAAGCTATATGAAATAATCTTTTTTGTAATCCCTCTGGGTTGTCTATATTCCACAATTTTGCCATTTTTACTATATCTTTCTTGTTCAATACTACAGAACTTACTTTCCTTTTCTCTGGAATAACTTGTAATTCTTTCCGTTTACTATTTCTTGCATCACGAGCTTCTTTAAAAGTTATGTCGGCAAAAGGATCAAATTCAATATTGTATTCATTGAAATAGTTTTCTTGAAGATCTTCGCAGTTGAATTTCAAATTGATTCAACTGCATATTCTTTATAATCTTCTCCATTCCTCTTTTTCATATTATAGGCCCAATCCTTTAATATATCTGCTACTTTTTCTAACGGAGTTATTTTCGACAGTTCGTAATTTCGTACTTGACAAAACTCCATAAATTGTCTCCATATTGACGCTTTAGTATTTTTTGTGGATTGCGGGATTGCTTTTTCTATATTTTTTGTCATTTTTTGAGTCGAAACTTCCCCAAAACGACTCATGTTGTAATGTTTCAGTATCAATTATCAACAATACTCAAATAACTGACAGGACAGACATTAAAGTGACGTAAGCATACGAGATGTAGACGCTTAAGAGGAACAGGCGTTTTTATCGGTGATAAAAAACATTGCACCTTTTTTATCGCTGTCAAAATGACAAAACAGTCATCTTCAAATGACACATTTTATATAGGAGTTAATTTATCAGTATAAAACAACGTTTTATCACTATAAAACTGATCTGATTGGTTCTCTGTTTGAAATTTCGACCATTTGATTGGCTCACAAATAATGAGGGAAATAGTCGCTCAAAAATGATTGAAATTTTCAAGAAAGCATTTTGCCTGGAAATTTTACTGAGTGCGATTTGCGGTCATGTTATTTGATTAAACCACGAAAGCATAGTTTGAGTGGTTTATTCTTTGATAATAAGGGTGCGAATTGCACTAGTTGAAATTCCTAGAGGCAAAATGTTTGAGGAAAAATTTAAAAATCCTCTAGCACGAATGATATTTAATGTGGATATTTTTCGAATCTCATTTGAAACTGGATATAATTACCAGGATTCATGTTATATTTGAATTTTCAACGGGAAAAGTAACAACAATTCTTCTCGTTCCAAAGTCGAAGGAATCGTGTCCGAATAATGACCGTTTGATTTCTAAATGCTTTCTTCTACAGATTCATTCATTCGCAATGCTCATTCTCTCCCCCAAAAACCTAAAATATATTAAAATTTTTCACTATGAAATAAAATATGGTTGTATCTGGAACAGATTTAAAATAAATAATATTTCTATACAGATTTCCTTGATGGTGTGAAAATCTTTTTGTTTGGTCTTTATTATATTTCAATTCAAGTTCTCCTTTCATGGCTTGCACCAGTTTTTTGCGACTCTCGTCGAATTCTTGTGCCCTACCATTTATCAGAATTGAGGGGTATCTTAGAACCTTTCTTCTATTATTTTATTTACTTCTTAGAATATTATTTGTTGTTTTGTGGTTTCTTCTTCTTCTCCCGCTGTTTGGTCCATATTGCTATTTTTTTTCTGTTCTAAGTCAGTTAGTGTTTTATTTTTGTTTTGTGTATCATTGGTGTTGTTTATAGGTCTGATTTTTTTTTACGGCCCCTTTTGTTGGTTATTTCGAAATAATTATCCTGTCACTTATCAAAACTGGGTTATATTTTTCTCTTAGTTCGTGCAGTTTCAAAGATTTTGGTAAACGAGTTTTTCCTTGTTTAAATGTCCTGTTTTCCTTTCTTCTTTTCATTCTCCCGCTGGGTGTGTTTTTTCTTTTTCTTTGTGGAATTCTTTTTCCATTTTTTTTTTCTAATTCCTTTTCTTCTACCCTCATCGTTCTGTATTCTTTCATGTGCTGGGACTTTGACTTTCTCCTTTATTATTTAGTACAATATTCACCAATTTGGTGTGGTGAAAGTGTAGTGTCTCCATCAAGTCGTTTCCATATCATTAGTAGATCAACCACTTACGTTTCATAATCCATAAAATTTGTCACCAGATCTTGATTTTCCTACCACCTTGAAGAATTGGTAAGTTTGATGGATATGATTACTTGTAGGGTTACCCAAGCAACACAAAGAGGTCCTAAAGATATTTCGGCGAACTCTTTTTAGGAAATTGTGACGCCTTTTGTAACTTCTTTGAGAAGTTTTTGAGAGTTCTATATCTCTGGCAAATGTCCACCGCCGGGAATTTCTAAGCGAGGTCTAAGCGATATCCCACGTAGAAATTCTCGAACAATACACTCTGCAAGATCTCTGCGAAATCTTGTGGCGAGTACTTTGGGAAATTCTCATTTACATCTCAAGTTGAGTTCTCTGTGAGCTGCCATAAAAACAACTGAGTGATGCAACAAAACTAGCATACTTTGATATCAGAAAGTCCAGTCATCTTCATGGTGCTGCAGGACCAAACGGATTGGGAGCCATATTATCACAAGAAGTTGAAGAAAAACAAAATTGTTGCCTATGCCAGCAGAATTTATAAAGAAACATTAGCTGTGTTCCGGGCAATTCAACATTTCATATGTATATATACGGCTCCTCGAATAATTCAGAGACTGTTACTACGTATCAATTGATTGTAATACACCAAAAAATAGAAACAAACTATTCAGAATATTTATGAAGATATCCCAAAATGAATCGATACATACAAAAAAAGATAAATAGCAAAAACTTCCCAAAATCGAAAAACTGTTTACAATACAGAGACCATGGCTACTGCCAATCAAAAGTTGGTGGTTTTAAGTAATTGTGCGATATGGCAACCCTATCACGGTGGTCTTGGATCATCAGTGAATCAAGTTCTTTCGCATTGTTGTCTCATTCACTCCTTGCTTCGCCCATACTTCTTTCCTTGCTCCTCGTCTTGTTTTCACTGTCCATTCCTTCCATCATTTTCCAGACTGTGTTGATTTCGGCCCCAATATTATCTATGATGCTCTTGGTTTTGCATTATCCGCTCGAGAAGTCCTTTCTGTTGTTCTACTTATTCCCTCTCCTCTTGGTTTTCCCTCTTTTTCGTCGTGCCTCCTCCTACTCCTCCTACCGACGTTACTCCTTCTCTTGCCTTTCTCCTTCTCGTTGTTCCACCTTCTCTTGCCTTTCTCTCAGCCGACGTTTCGCCTCCTCCCGTTTTTTTATCTGCCATCTTTCCTCCTCAACTGATTTCTCTTTCAACAATCGTCACTTTTGCTCGGCAAACTGCTGTCTGATCATTTCCATTGTGGCCTCCATATCACCATTAATTGTTCTTGAATAGTCACTTGAAATCCTCACTTCTGACAGCAACTGTTACGAACCTGAGTCAGTTTCTTCAATGAAATTACTCCATTAATTCAATGTCCGTTTATTACACTTCGAAATCACAACACAATAATGCAGTCTTACAATAAAATACTCAATCACAGTTTACCACTAAAATGTACCGCGTATCGCACTGCACTAAATTCATCTTGAACTCGGTATGACTGAATTACTGCCTGAATGACTTACTGATCGTATGCCGGACCTTATATATCCTCATTCTTAGCTCCCAAAATCTTCGAGCAGTTCGTCGAAACACCGAGATCAGTCAATGTTTGTCATTGGAATTCCCCGACGGTTACTCTCTCTCTCTGTGTGTGTTTCTGACACGTGATAAATAACCGGAAAACACTCAGTGACGTACTGTACTCATTTTAATAATATTAAAAATCCACATGGAGATTTTTGGGATTGTATATTATGTTTCAAATTGGTATTTGATCCTTACATAAGGGTGGCAATTCTGGCTACGATTTTCAATCCCATTAATTCAAGAAATAAATCTCACAAACACTAAAATGTAAAAATAGAAAATATAACAAAACTGCTCGAAGACAGGCTCTTATTATAATGCACTAGAAACATTTTCCGTTAAATATGTAAGGTAACTTATTCTGACTCAATGAATAATTGATTCAGAAGCTCGCCGCGCAATGTATTTGGTTCTAACACAAAATAAGTATTTCAGAATGACAAGTTTTTGAACCAGATATTCACTAACATCAAAACAGAATAACTTTTCCCGCACATCTGACGAGAAAATATGTTTGGCTGTTTAATGCTTCCAAATGAAATATTGTCTTCAGAGTATGTTCTAATATTCTCATTTTTCTCATTTCCAGTTTATCATTAATGAGATTTCTACTCATTTGTCTCAAACCCATCCTTCAGTTTACGCCAGTTGGATGGAAAGTGATTCGAGAATAAATACATATACGTACATACATTTCAATTTCAGATGTGGTGATATTCATAAACCTTGCATCAGCAACAGCAGTTTGAAGGACATCGAAAGCGGCGCTATAGAAGACGAATTGACAGCGTACATGAAGGAGATCAGAAGAAGAGAGTGTAGTTAGCAAAATATATTAGGCATGTATTCATTAATTCGAGGAACGAAGAGCTTTAGAAGACATGAGCTGTAACAATCGACTGACTTATACAGTATACAATAATCACAGGGGTACTTTTCAACCACTAGGAGTATAGTATTTCTAATCCCAATTAGACCGACATAAAAAGTTTCGTGGAGGAATTCTCTTTCCGATTGCCGCCTTGACATAGGCGTCGGTATATTATTTTACAGTGGTATTTTTTCAGTTACTTATTCTTACAATCATAGCAATTGATCACCCCATGTGAAAGGAGGCACATTTTATCTCAACTGAATGTTATTATTTGTTTCGAAAGGTCTCCAGAAAGCCATATTGATAAAATTATTTTCAATGGATAATTCCTAACCTCACGAACACACGGCACTGATTAAGGAATGTTGTGAACTGGGAAAATCATGCGGCTTCAGATAACAGATGTCCAATCCAGCTAGCAAAGCTTTCATTCCTCAATAATATGGGCAACTAGTGCCTCACCACTTAACTTTTTTATGATTGTACCAGGAACGCTTTGAAAGTAAAAACACTGGAAGTATATACATTTCCCATTTGCCAGGCAGTGCATATGAATACTCCTCGTAGTGCTCTTATTTTTATTGCCGTTCCAATTGGGATCAGAATAACTATACCTATATTGTTCACATTCAAAGGACTGTTATAGTCATAATGAACATACTCATATTTACAAACATGGCATGGTTCATGTAAATTGGTTTTTATTTAATTTCTCCAGGAGAAAAGTGGAATAATATTTTTGTATTTTCACAACAATTATTATTATAAATTATCGTTCAGGATATTTCAATATTCTTCTTTGGATAAGTTACACTCCGGAATAATAATAATATGTTCGAGCCCTCTCAAACATATTCACATATTATTTCATGTTAATACCAACTGATGTCATATCTTGATAAAATTTGATGTATGAACTTTCAGCGATGAAAGCGCTCGAGTACCAATTTGAGTTCATAGAGTGTGGAAATAATTATTTTCGGAGGTAAAGCTCGAACAGGTCGATTTTTTATAGTTTTCTACGTTTTTTTAACAAAAACAAACAATATTTTTACCACCCCCTACCTTACAAGATGTCACGTCATCGATATTTTTTTAAATAGAAAAGGTATATTTTTATATCAAAAATTAATAGCCAATATTTTCTGAGTTCACCCATACCATACGTCATATGTCACATTTTAGGTTACAGTATACTGAGTATAAAGAAAACAGGTGCTCATATTTCTTATTTATTTCATATTTATTTTGCAACGAAAATATCAAAAGTAGTCAGTACATAGTAGAAATAAACAAATGATACATTCACAACAAATGCTTGAGTTGAGCTCCTTGGGTTGGGGATATCATCAACTGATATCTGATGAATTCTTGGGTTACGTTTGTCGACACCGAAAATCGACAATTCGTTGAATTTCAGTTCGAATTCTTCCTTTAATGTCTTTGGTAGGTCGGTTTATGTATAGGTACTTCACTTTTCAAGTAACTCCAGGAAAAAATGTATAGGAGTTAAATCTGGGGACCTAGCAGGCCATTCAATGTGACCGCATCGCCAATCTAGCGATTGGGGAAAGGTTTCATTCAGAAAATCCCTAACCACTAGAGCATTATGTGGACCAAATAGTAGGATCTATTTGACCAGGACCAATTGGGATTTTCTGTTGCCATACAAGAAGTTGATTCGTCGGAAAATAAGACATAAAATTCGAAAGTCGCCTTCATTAAGTTCATGTATAAGTTTAATTTTATATGGATGTAATTTGACTTTCTGTAGAATTTTCTGCTCACCATCACGATACATCTCATTGTTGCCAGATAAAGTTGTAATTGAATGAAGAGGATTTTTTTCAATTCCAAGTAATACATTTAATTGAATGTCATCGGTAACGGTAGGTCTGCCACTCCTAGGCTTATTCTCAACATTGCCAATTTCATAAAATTTTTGTTTTATTGGTTCTCGATCAGGGTATTTTTTTCATTAAAAATGTCGCATACTTCTTTTACGATCGCCGTAACCTAAGATCATCAAAACTTCTATTCGCTGTTTTTCTGACAGTACCTATATCGTAAATTCAAATGATTAATTTTAGGGTAATATTTTTCAGAAAGATAATGAAGACTTATAAATCGATATGCTACACAACAAATCAATTTAATAATGACATATGCAATGGTAACTAAGAACTTATTGTCTGGTTACTAAGGGCTTTCAGATGTTTTCATAGCCTACTTGAGGTTTGGAAATATACTCAAACTTACTGAGTAATTTTCAGGTATTCATTGCAAAATAAATGATGAAATCAATATTGAGAAATATGAGCACCTGTTTCCTTTATACTCAGAATACTGTAACTGTTACATATGACGTATGCAGTATGGTTGAACTCTTAAAAATATGGGCTTTTAATTTTTGATATAAAAATATACCCTTTTCATTTAAAAAAATTATCGTTGACGTCATATCTTGTGAAGTAGTGGGGGTTAAAATAATTTTTTTGTTAAAAAAAGTAGAAAACTAAAATTAAAAATCGAACTGTCCGAGCTTTATCTCCGAAAATAATTAACTCGTGAGATAATCGAGCGTTTCCACACTTTATGAACGGACTGTATAGTAATTGAATGAGGTGAGGAAAAAATATAATAATTATAGCAATTATTTTTTAAATCAAGAGTAACATTCATCAACGATATATTCATAACATAGGGATATGTTACGTGCTTCATTTCATGTATTTCAACCTTGATAAACAATATTTTTTAAATAAACTACAAAATGGATAAACTCTTAACTATAAGAAAAGATGAAAAATAAAATAGTTTTATGATGTTACTACATATTTTTTCACGAAAAATTACACCCTTTCAAAGTGAATTTTTGTATGTCTCACTATGAACATTGATGTTGGATGTAAATAGATAGTTGGTTTGTTGACAATACATTATTGGAATTAATGACATTATTATTCACACCTTTCAAAATTGCCAAATACCAATCCATTCATTTCTATAGGTAACTGAAGTCAGATAAAAATATTCATATTTCATACAATTTATTCGGAAGAAAAATAAGGTGGATTTTTTTTATTCCTATCATAAAAAAAGTTTTTGACCCCTTTCAATTCTTTGCGAAAGGAAGTAATTGCATCCCATAGGAAAAAAAATAATTTCTTCTCTGGGGAATATTTTTTCTGCCCCTATAATACGTATGAACTATTTTGTTACCAAGTAAATATGGATCAGTCAATATCGATTGAAATCATGAATACTTATTATATAAAACACAGAGCCTTGGAAAGCAATTCGGGACCCGGGGTAGTATCCTACGGCCCACCTGCATACATATGTGTGTTTGTAAAATGAGGCAGACACTAAACAGAAAAAATAATTAGATATTCGTAGTATGTATGAACTGAACTGTATTGAATATTTATTGAAAAATTGTCATGTTGTTTCAAATGCCTTTTATATTCCACTGATCATATAAAAGTATGCTTTTCTTGATTTCAAGAAGAATCCAGGCCCCCTTGAAAACTCCGGGCCCGAGGAAAAACACCCGCTTCCCCTCATCGGGCCATGAGATGTTTGTGGTTTCAATATGTTTAGCGCTGGGTTTGAAAATTGTACGGTATTTATCGTTCCATATTCGTTTACCATAATGGGATTTCCCCTACAAAAATAATTCATTTATGTATAGGGGATTCTACCCTATACATAAACGGTATCTTGTGAAGAATTCCTCGTCAATATATGAAAGTTGTTTGTGGAGAAATACTCATTCTTGACACGTTTTGCAGTCGCTGAAGTTATCGATTGTTCGATATATGATGACTCCCGAACATAATTTGATTGGCCACATGTAATTTCTTTGAAATGGTCTGTCTCAGCAACCGATGTAGATTACCAACCTCCGTACATCTTCTATGTTAATATATAATTTTCAGAATTCACTAATGAAATAGTTGAGAATCGACGGAGAGTGTGTCCAGTAACAGAGATACAGAGGTGTCTCAACTAACAATATTATCATTAATTTTATTCCTTCTGGATAAATCGCAAAAAAGTAAAGTGCAATCTCCGCGGTGAAAAATAATGCACTCTCCCACTTGAGAGTACAAATAGTTATTTTCGCCCTATACCAAAGTAAATATATTGTCCTCCATATCGAGTGTTAAAATAACCAAAGATATATACTTTTTAAATTCCAAATAACCAGAGGGTGATTTAAAATTTCCTTTTAAAGTATCGGTTTTCGTGGAAAAATAACTTGTCACAATGTGAGGAGTACCTAATAATTTTAATATTCCTTTGAATATTTATCATATGAACTCATATTCATCTGAAAGAATATTTCAGCGGATGAAGATGGATGAAGATGGATGAAGATGGATGAAGATGGATGAAAAAATTGCTCATCGAGAATTGATTATTACTTCATTTTGAACTTATCTCAGTATAGCAGATTAAACATTCTGCAACAAATATACAAGATGTTAGTCCAAATTACGCTTTTTTCATTCATGGATATTGATCCGGAGTTAGTGGTCGGGGGTAATTATAGTGTGGAGTAAGGTTCGTGTTTACGCAACCTACCCAAATAGGTGGAGGTATGGTCAAGTCACGTAGGACCGACATAAAAAAGGTTTTCAATGATTTTTGATGATATTTTGGGAAACTTGAGTTTAAAATTCGTGAACTGCGTTCATAAGTCGAGTGAGATTTGGTTCCTAGGGTAGAGTATATTGATGAGGAGAAATTTTAATGGACAATAGAATCGGAATTCATTGTGGTGAGTCGCAAGCTTCATTACGAAGGCGTAGAAAGGCCACTAGAGTTTTTTTTATAATTCCGACGTACCAAGTCAAAATTACCTTACTGCAATCAGCTAATTCGGAGTTTTCAAGTCGGAATTCCGAGACACTGAGTCGTATTATAAAAAAACAGTGGCCCTTCTACACATTCGTACCTAACCGTTGAATTTCACTAAAAGTAGAGCAACCTATTGAAAGGGTGACATTTCATTGGCTCATTTGGTAGCAAACTGAATATCATTTCTTTTTTTTGAACTGGCTTTGATTTACTTTTCATTTCTTTCGAAAAAAATTATTCAGAAAGTGTTTGTTTTGGGCTTTATCTTATTTTTTAACATATAGGGAGTTTTCATTTGGGAATACATTCAAGAACATAGCTTTACAAAGTTCAAGAAGGGAAATTTCATTTGGAAAACTAAATTTTTGAGTCCTACGCATGTTAAGCCGTGACCGCATTACACAGCCAAAGCAAATTGGTTGGCTAAAAGAGTGCAGTGCCTTATTTCAATTAAAAAGAAAGATATTTCATAATTTTGAATACAACCAACGAACAAACCATTAATTGCATTTGGGTAATATAGTTCACTTCTGTATAATGAAAAGGTATCTACGAGGCGTTGTTTTCTAGCAGTGAGCATAGTGTTTTGCGTCATGCACATTATTGTCTCTATACACTAATATTCCATTCAGGTAGAGAAAATCCGTTTGATGATACTCTTTGATTTTTATCTACTGGTCACAAATCTGAAGTGTGGTGCTCTCGAATACTTTCCAAGTTACGAAAAATGATATTTTCAAACACTTATTTCTCAGGCAAAAATCAAACGAAATACATCACTTTTGTATCAGGATAATCTACAGAAACTTATTCACCCAGTTTTTATATTGTGATGCACGTTTTTACCAAAATCCACCTTTTTTCATAAAGTATCATAACCTTGTCAGATTATTGAAAAGCGACTTGGATAATTCGAAACAATTAGACTGGTGGAGAAAGAGGACTGATGACAACGAGATCAATACACAATACAAGAAATTTAAAAAACATGTGGACGAAAACATCAGAAAATAAAAACGTACAGTAACAAAATAAAAAACTCTTGTAATAGATCCAAAGCAATCTGGACTATTTCAAACAATTCAACGGGAAAATCCAAAAAGCAGAGAGATCTGGAAATCTCCCATGGAGGTCATCTAACCACGGATCTAAACATTATAACAGATTTATTTGGCAACTACCTATTCACCGTTATCGAAAATGAATTATCCGAGCATTTCGGAAATAACATATCTAAATCGTGCACTACTTCCAACAGCTTAAGAAATTTTTTTGTATTCACACCGACCACTAAAGAGGAAGTTGAGGAAGTTATCGCTAACTTACCTAATAAATATCCACTGGATAAGACGAAATCCCGGTTGACATACTAAAAAAGTGTGCGTGTAAAATATCACAATACCTTGGTGACATTATAAATCTATGAGGGAACTCAGGCAATTTTCCAAGTATTCTGAAATCGGCTGCCATCATTCCCATTTTCAAAAAGGGAGATGCGAGGAACATTGAGAACTACTGCCCAATTGCCCTACTTAGCATGTTTTTCAAAATAATTGAAAAAATCATCTGCAAGAGAATAACAGGCTTCTTTACTAAGCACAATGTACTCACTGACTGCCAACATGGCTTCCGCCCTGGTCTATCTGCCGAAACAGCCATAACAAACCTCGTTCAACACATTAACGACTTAATGGATAAAAATGAGCATGTAATCGTTATATCGTTCGACTTAACACGAGCATTCGACACGGTCAGTTGTAATTTTGTCTCCGAAAAAATCTACAACCTAGGTCTACGTGGACCATTAATTGGATGGGTAATGTTCTTTCTTGAAAACAGGAAAATTATCGTGTGAATCGATGAAACCTATTAGAAGGAATATGATCTAGATCTCGAAACACCGCAGGGGAGTGTTCTAGGTCCTTTGATTTTCCTAACCTATGTCAATGACTTGCCTCATAACATAAAAAATATTAGAGTATTCATGTATGCTGACGACACCTCTATTGTGGTATCCGATCCCGACCGCCATAAGTTACAGCAAAAAACAGACTCGGTTTTAAAAGACTTCACGGATTACTGCATGCAAAATACTCTCATAATAAATCATAGTAAAACAATAAAATATAATTTTACACAAAACATAAAACACCACCTTCCAATTCCATGTTCGAAATCAATACCAATATTGTTAGCACCTCCACTTCATCTAAATTTTTAGGAACGCTCATAGACTGCAACTTAACTTGGGAAGATCAAACACAAATGGTATGTAAAAAACTCAACAAAAACTTTTACATTTTTCAACATAAAAAAATATCCTGGTTCATAACTACAGATTAACTATGCATTTGTGCATTCAACAATCGCATACAACATTATAGTCTGGGGTCAAGCATCTGATATAAAATGATTTTTGTTGCACAATAACGCATAATAAGGCTTATCTTCAACATTAGTAGTAGACAATCATGCAGACAAGTCTTTAAAAAAACGTTATTTGATGAAACTCTTAACATATATTTTCAATAACAAACATTCATTCCCCATCAACAGTGATTCGCACTCACACAATACCAGAAATAAAAAATCTCCCTCAATGCAATAAAAAATGAGGGATCTCCGGCTGTTGTTTCTATACGATTGAGGAATTCGAATCCTATTTTCCAGTCTTGTAATAATATTGAAATATTTCATTTCTGTCAGTCATCATTGTAATACTGTTTTTTCTTGTTTGTCATTGAATGTTTCTATATGTTAAGGAATTCGAATCCTACTTTTCAGTTTTGTAATACTATTGAAGTATTCCACATGTTATATCGGTCATCATTGTAATACTGTACTGTATTTTATTTTTTTTAATTAATTGTAACATTGACTTATCCTATCTATTGTCATCGATGATTGAAAGGTTAAAAATTTTTTTTTATTTATTTATTTAACCTCACCTTTCACACATGACACTGGTACTTTTACTGATTTTTCATTTTTGGTCTTGCTCACAACAAATAAATCACCACTAACTATTCGAATTCAAATATAATAAATGTATGCAATTATTTAATTTGCACTAATGTGAAATTAAATTATTTGCCAAAATGGATCATACAAGAAAAAATTAAAAGCTTTCGAACCAGCTATAAAGCAATTGTATTCATAATAAATTAATTGTCGGAAACACATAAAAGCATTGCCCGTGAAATATATACATTTTTATTATGACCTAGGAATAAATATTTCAAAAAGTTAAAAAAAATTGGGCACTTCTTATACACAAAAATATAAAGCAGTGTTTTGTAAAAGAAATTAATAATTTACCGCGGGTCGATTTGGAGATGAGATTTTTCTTTTTATTCAACAAGTGTACATTTTGACGAGACGTAAAATTCATAAATAATATCAACTTTTTGAGGTGGAGAATAAACTTGTGCCAATTTATCATCTGGTATTTGAATTCTATTTTGAATAATAATGAATTTCCATGGGGAAGATCCATCAGTACGGTAGAAAATATGGAGAAATATAATAAGAACTACTGCGAGGTCATATGCAAAATAATTATCATTGTTCATCTTGTTGATTTCTTCAAATACATACAAATCATGCAGAAAAACAATTATGCCGAATTTTAAATTCAACTATGTACTTTTTTAGGTTATTGTTAGATACCTGAATATTTTCAATGAAGTGTTTGCTTACTTTTAGTAAACATTCATACGGCACCGATCGGCGATGCTCGAGCAGTTGGCCCCAGTTTAACATCGGAGCTTGGGAAATAATAGTTATTCATGTATCTAGGTCGTGATATAGGCGTTCTGCGCCCGATGGCGTGAATATTATATTATTACCCGCCAAGGATGCTAAACGCTTTTCACGACCGAGATACATACGTAATTGTATGCACAAGTCGGTATTTATTTCATTAAATTAGATTTTGCAATCAAAATTATTTTGACTCACTCAGTATATATGTTCTGATTGACAGCAAGTAACACTGACAATAGGGAAGGAAATCGACCGATGAGGGCGCCACCGTTTTCTACAAATGGCGGCAATGAGTAGGTATCAGTAATATTTGAATGTTGTGTTTACATTTTTATTTGTGCGTTTAATAACATTTAGAACTATTTAGTGACGTGGTAGATAATATATTGTGACTGAGAAACTTTCAATAGAGATATATTTGTGCGATTGAAATTTTTTTTCCTAACCTATTAATTTTGAGTTTTAGATATGCTCTGAAGTTTTGGTAGATGGATTTCGATATTCATTTTCTTTCGAGTTTTCCAGGTATTCAACTGATCAATTACAATCTCATTTATTGATATTATATATGTTTTACATGGATTTCTACCTAGGAATAGACAAGTTGTTCATGTATTTGGAGGCTACTCCAAACTCATCAATGAAGGACAGGCAGTTATGAACGCTAGCCACATTGTCATGTATGGCTTTACAGAAAAAAGTCCTCAAAATCTCGAACTATTTCAACTGTATTTGAAAAGTAGCGGACTTAATAATTCAATACTGGAGGTGATTGGCATTCAAAAGCAGTAAAATATTTTTGGCCCAAAGGATTCACAAATAAATAAGTCCATTTGTTATGTTCAGCAATGTCAATCTAACTCTGAATATCACCTATAATTTTCTTTCGTCATAGCACAAGTTTGTGTGTGATATTTGAAAAATAGGTCTACCAGGCATGGGATCAATACTGAATCAGAGGCAAGAGCCTCATATGCTTTGAGGAATAGTTACGTCAAAGAAATTGTTCTGGAAATTTGTAAAGCCATCCTAATCCCCAGGGGAGTTATTGTTGAAAATGGACTCCCTGTGGAACTACTGGAAATCAAGTGCCCTTTCATAGGTTAGAAGTCAATGATTGTGTGATTAGTTTTTTAATACACTATTTTTTTTTCTAGGAAAAAAGAAACCTGTCGTTCATGAATGCAGTTACTTAGTTATCGATGATGATCGGCTAACGTTGAGGAAAAAGCATCCATATTATTGTCAGGTTCAACTGGGAATGGCTATCCTGAACCCGGATGAATGTGATTTCATTACATATTCAAGTTTTTCCAAAGACTTTTTGAAAATAGTTATCAAATATGATAAAACGTTTAGCAATATAATGTTGCAGACAGTTTATTTTAACAAAATGTGGCATGTAATTTCTTTATATGAAAAATAACACTTGTTTTTCCAATTTAATTTTTCAATCATGGTAATATTAATTCCATGTTCAACTTATCTCCTGTTTTTATTGGAAGTAATGTTACTGTATTCATTTATATACATATAAGCAACTTGCAGGTACAATTCTAGCATTTCTTCCAATCTAAGCACATCACTCTGCATTTCACATAAAACTTTTTGTCACTCACAAACTAACACATCTACAACCTTTCTTCAAACAATCAAACATAGATCCTTCCAGTCTCCTAAATATGAAAATGTTTCTCAACATCAAACCCTCTTATCAATCTTACTTATCTTAATTATTCAACTTATACAAATTCCAATCAGTCTGTACCAGTACCATTTGTTGTTTTTACTGTTCTTCTACTTTGCTCTATCAATATGTAATTCTTTAACGACTTTGTCGATAAGATTCATTTCTTCTGGCAATAAAACCTATAATCTTGATCGATTGAAACTCAAAAATACTTTAAATAACTAGAATGTGCAGTATTGTCAAAGTTTTCTGAGGTTTGTTGTCACATTCTCTTCATGAATGCCAAGTACCTACATGGATGATACGAAATGCCATAAGCTTTCCCCTCGACACAACATCTTCAGTAATCACAATTTTTTCTTTAGCTTTGTAACCATAGGGAAATTTTAAAAGCCGTCCCCGATGGGTACCAAAGCCCTATAGCAGGACCCTAGGGTAATTTTTGGCTATAGAAAATGTAAACCTGTAAAAAATGGATGAGTAAACATATTTACCTTTGAATTAGTATCCATTAACAAAGAGTTGGTGTGAAATAAGTAAATAACAATTTTGCAAAAAATTTACGAAATCTGTGTGAGTATACTTCAAGTCTATTCATTCTAAATTAATAATTATATTTTCAGTAGTTCGAATTCAATAAATATTTGACTCAGAACATAAAAGAAACACTTACAGGTACAGAATATGAATTTATTTACATTACAATACAAAGTCTAAGTTCACAGTATAATGGATATATGATTATATCTAAATAATCACAGAACATCAAGAATATCTACATTGTACATTTTGTAAAAAAGTTTCAGAAAAAGTATTGTTATAGTAATAATTGGAACATTTATTGGTACATGCAATAATCCATTCAATACATTCATGATGAATCGTAATATCAAGAATATCTACATCTCAAATTTCGTTAAAACAAGTTTTGATACAGTAATATTGGGAATATCTATTAGTACATGCAATAATCCATTCAATACATTGATGATAAATTTCAACATCAAGAATATCTACATCATAAATCAAGTTAGAAAGTTAAATAAAAATATCGATACAATAGGTAATATTTGGTGAATGCAATAATCCATTCAATTCATTATTGATAAATCCTAACAACGTTAATATCTAAAACATAAATCTTGTTCAAAATTTTCAACACAGTAATAATTAGAATATCTATTGGTACATGCAATAATCCGTTCAATTCGGCGATTAACCCAATGGATGAAGGTAAGTTCGACAGAAGTTTATATCCCCACTTCATTTTGAAGAATTAATCGGTTGTTTCATCCATTCTGTTTAAACTGTACAGATGCTGGATGAACATGAAAAAAAAGAAAGATTATAAAAGTAGTCCATACCAGGTGGAGTTCTAATTAATTGATAGAAAAAATGAAGTCTGCTCCACAGTAAGAAGCATTTATTTCTAGGAAAGAAATTAGCAATGCATTTCGGCAAAGTATTTTGCTATCTTCAGGCTCTCTAAAATATTCATAAAAACGATACAAGGGTGAACATCGTAAAAATTGATAGAAGACTTACCACAAAAATAAACATTACATCAGTGACTTACACAAACATTGGAGTTGAAACGTCATTTTATTAATTTAGTCTATAACCTTTGTTTTATTAATCAGTTGACATTTCAACTTCAGTGTCAGTGATGTTATTGTGGTGTTTATTTTTGTGGTAAGTCTTCTATCAACTTTTACGATGGTCACCTTTGTATCGTTTTTAGGTATATTTTAGAGAGCCTGAAGATGGCAAAATACTTTGCCGAAATGCCTTGCTAATTTCCTTCCTAGAAATAAATGCATTTTACTGTAGATCAGAATTAATTTTTTCTACTAATGGAAAAAAAAAGTTTGATATTTTTTTTCAATGGATAAACAATATAAATTTTTAATGAAAAATCAAAGAGGCTTCAAATGATAAAATAACCAGAGGTTTTGAGGTATCTCATGTTCAATTTTTCATATAAAGTATAATTTAACCACTAACATTTGGAGTAATTTTCGAATGTTTTGAAAAAATATAAATAACTAAATCCTCACCTTCATTGGCAATTGCTCCACTGTGCCAATCAAAGGACGCTTGCGATCTCGGGGATTAAACAGTTCTTTGATATATTCTGTATACTGTGCATGTGAAACCTCAAATGCCTATTTTTATGACCCCAACTTAAAAACTAACGGTAGTCCTATACAAAATTTCGACCCCCTTTTAAACCGCTTCAGGGTTGAATTTTCGAAAACCATGAAACACGTGTTTAATTGAAAGAACTCCAAAGCACTATCCTACTAGCATTCAGAAAATTGCATATTGTCTGCACTTCAGATTGAAATATACTTTTATTCAAACTAAACCTACCTTCTCTGTAAACTTCATTCGCAAGTTTTTTTGGACTTCACCCAAGGTGTTCTCAATAATTTATCTGGTTATAATTTACGAAAGAAAACTTATTATTTCTGGAAAGATGCTTTCAATTTTATTACCCATTTTTTGTTAATATACATTACCAAGCAACTGCTGGCGATCAAATCTAAAATTAATAATACTGAGTCTTCTATATAACCAAACATTGAACATGGCGCCCCACCTTGAAAGTTCCAGCTTTTAAAACGAATATCAAATATATTATTAAGGAAAATTTTCAACAAGAGTCATTTTTCTCAATAGGAAGAACACACACTTTAGTAACGGCGAGTTTAAAAATTTTTCTGGATGTTTTTACAATACGACGCGGTCTTTACCCGGATGTACTTCCACTATACGTCCCAAAGACCATTTCAAGAGGAGAAGATTATCCTCCTTCAATATCACCATTAGTCCTGGTTGCAGGTTCTCCGTTGAGGAACGCCACTTAACGCGTTCTTGTAGCTGAGATAAATATTCGCAGGACCATTTTGACCAAAAATGTTGTATCATTTGAGTGAGTTGATTGAATTTTTTTATCCATTTCGTATTCAAATCCAAAGGCTACTAAGGGATGGCCAATTACAAAATTTTCTAGCGTGAGAACGTTCAAATCTTTCGGATCCTCAGAAAGAGGTGTTAAAGGACGAGAATTGAGGCAAGCTTCCTACTTATTATTGCAGAATTCAATACATCGTAAGTCAAATTATTATTTCCTATAACTCTCCTTAAATGATATTCTGCTCCTTTAACAGCTGCCTCACATAAACCACCAAAATAGGGGGATGAGCCGGAATGAAACGCCATATAATTGAAAGTTGTGCAAAATAATCGTGAAAAACAGACTTATTGTTTGAATCATTCAGGAAGACGGACAGTTCTTTCAAATGATTATTAGCACCAATGAAATTAGTACCATTATCTGAATTAACATCTGATGGTTAACCACGCCTGGATATAAATCTTTTAAAACAG
>JAFIRS010007918.1:0-20844 GCA_018342105.1 Gonioctena quinquepunctata | reverse complement strand
GTTGAAATTTTTTAATTTAAAAAACGTTTAAAAACATGTATGGTATTTTGGGTCTAAAAGAAATATGACAAAAATATTTCTTATCTATTTATAAAAACATAGTCGTCTACTTCTTTGTGAAATGTCATTATTTGTTCAGTAATTTATTGATGTTCAGTGACAGTTTAGTACTACGATATTTTTGGTATTCGTGAATATTCGAATGATTGCTTAGATTTAATTGGAAGTAGAAAAGGATTTAAATGTAAAACAAAGAATTGAAATACTTATGATGATTGGTATGGGAGACAGATCGCGAACTCAGATGGAAGTGTGCAATTTGTTTAATGATAAATATCCAGAAAGACCTATAACGCGTTCAACAGTCAGTAGATTGAAACGAAATTTCGAAAATTGGTAATGTTGAAAATGTACGCAAATCAGGTCGTCCCCTGAAAAATCCCATACAGCATTAGATGTTTTCCCGAGTTTTGAAGAAGATGCTCACACTTCTGTTCGTAAAGTTAGTCGCTATATCGGTGTTAGCAAAACAACTACAAACTATTGAAGTTTGGAAAATGGCATCCTATAAAATCAAACTTGTGCAAGAATTAAACGAAGATGATCCCGATAGAAGACCCATTTGCAAAAGAAATGATGGATAAATGTCACCGCTACCCTCTCTTGATACAAACATTATTTTTCTGATGAGTCCACTTTCATGTTAAATGGTGAGGTTAACCGTCAGAATTGTAGATACCGGCAAAAAAAACCCCACTGGATGCTTTGAGCATCATACAAAACACCCCCAAAAAGGTAAAATGTAGGGCTGAATTGTACGAAATCGAATCATCGGACCCTACTTTTCGAAGGTAATTTAAACGGGGCAACGTACCTTGAGTTTTAAGGGGTATCTCTACCTACTTTACGTAATTTGTTTCCCAGCAGACGTAATCCGGGAGGTTTTGATGGAAGTTTATGGTTTCAACAGGATGGTGCACCTCCACATTATGCTGTAGATGTTAGAAGGTACCTAGATGAAATTTTCCGAACAGGTGGATTGGTAGACGTGGGCCCACTTTAATGGCCAGGGGTCACCAGATTTAAATCCTTTTGGGTTATTTTCTGTGGGGGCCCTCTTTAAGAATGTTATTTATAAAACAAAACCAGCAAATATTTCAGATGTACAAGAGAAAATTCGAACAGAAATAAACAGTATACGCAAGAAACCATACACAAGGTTCAACAAGAATTTGTACACCGTTTGGGGACTGTCAAATACAGCAAGAAACTGCAGTTCGAACATTTTATAAAGTCATGTATTCCAGCATATTCTAAACCCTAGACAATAAGTATTTTGATAATATTGTTAATTTACCTGATGAAGAAGTTTCGCGTTACTTTATGAGCACACAAAAACTATTGTATTTTGTCCACCCTGTTTCAATTGGGAAACAAAGGTGATACATTTTTGGGAAACAGCTCAGCCAGAGTAATCCGAAAATTGAGACAAAATGGGGTGTTCCATTTAAAAGGACGGTGACGTCATTACTCGAACGTAATTCACCCTGTGTATTAGATTATTATTTTTAAATACGGTAAATTAACATCAAAAATCGACGTGTTTCAGGATTATGTCTTAAAATGACCTGTTTAGCTAAAAATGAATTTGTTCCATACTTTACGGACTATATATATATATATATATATATATATATATATATATATATATAAACAGTATCAAATTATAGATAGCGACACCTATAATCTGTGGTGGTGGAGCATAGACCCGTCATGGGGAATTTTGAAATACGAGTTTTGAAAATCAAATACCGACAGACCCGAAGACAACCACTAAATGTCGTATTTAGGGGTTTGGGGACGCAAAAAAAACGGAAAAAAATCTGTTCTCCGTCAATCCGTCAAAGCCTTTTCCTTCCCCAATCATCGGACGGTTTGGGGCCCTTTTAATCCGTAGCCTATTGATGTTGTACGAAATCCGTATCTTCAAAATTCCACGATGAAGGCAAGCCCACCCCACAGAAAGGGTGCGCTATCTATAATTTGATACTGTTTATATTTCCGTACGTACCGATTGGTATTTAAACCTACGGATATCGATAGAATTTGAAAGAAACAAGCCGTCCTGATGATTGGGGAAAACCCTGAAACAGGCTGTAAGGGTGGTGATCCCTTTGGGTTGAAAGATTTCAATTTTCGTTATTTATTCGTCCCCAAAACCCTAAATACTTTTTGGTATTTGGCCCCTATGCTGGCATTTTGGTGCCCAAATTTGTACGAAACCCCGATCTTAAAAATTTTAATTTGGTTTTTGGGCTCCCCCCCAGATTTAGGTTCGCATTTTAAAATTTTTATACTGTTATATTTCCGTAGTACCTTTTAATAACCCAGAGATATCTGATACAAATTTGAAAAACCCCCCTCCGGTTGGGGGAAAATGAAAAAAAGGCGGGGGATTTTTGGTCCCCCTTTTGGGATTCGTAACAGATTTTCTATTCTCGTTTTATATATATATATATAAAAAAAAGGTAGTCTCGTGACGGGCCCAGTTGAAAAACAAAAATTTAAAATAAATTTTTGGGGATTTTTGGGGGTTTCAGTCAAAATAATTTTGAATTATTTTTTAAAATATTTTTATATATATATATATATATATATAAATTCGTGAATTATATGAAAACATGGGATGATCCTGAAATTCTCAACTGAAAATTCTGCTTATATGTGGAATTTAATCCAACTTGTGTAAGATTCATCAGCCTCCTACTAATTAAGGATTAAAATAATAATTTATACGCCATATGATTCCAATACATTGTTATGAATTCATTAGGCCTTTTGTTGGGTGAGAGAAATTTTATCTTGTTGGATCTCCATGCCAAAGAGCTATATCGAACGATATACAGCTTTCATGTTTTAGGTATGAAACAGAGTTTCGAGCAGTTTATGATTTCTTAATTAAAATGATACTTCTCACTTTTCAAGGTAAGTAGAAATATTCATATTTTTCCTGATTCATATATTCCTGATAATAAATTTAGCCGTTATTCGCCTATATCATGACATATATAGGTCGTTCGTGGACCATACAAAGCAATCATATTCTATATCCGCGTTAAGAGTTACCTTCCATATAAATATATCAATTTCCTTTTGTATTTACATCTAAGAACATATTGATATGAAATAACCTCTTCGTATTCCTCAAACATCCTACAGATGCTTGGTTCATCCTGAGTATGTTGGTTAACTGGTTAAAACAGAAAACAAGAATCGATGTTGAGAGTAGATCAGATGGGGACAATGAAAACAGTTTTCCCAAATTCGTGGAAACTACTATTCGAATAATATTTATAACAGAATTCCATATACTCGTATACCTTCTGCTGGGTAATCCAAAGAATCTGAAGATGAAATCCTTTCACGAACCCATTTCAATAGAAATTGATGGAATACCCAGAGTGGGTCAAATACTGTCACCACAAATCAAAGTCGGAATTTTTGTGTCGTGTACTCTGTTTCTCTTTCAATTTTCTAAAGATACGAAATAGAATTGTCCCATTTAGGGGCGGCAGTGGAATCATTCTACGTGCAATGTAATCGGATAACAAAAGTTCCTTCCTTTATATTGATATCGTCACGAACCCTCGATAAACAGAAACAAATGAAACAGAAATCAATAAAGTAAATGATGCAGACTGAAGTGCAGTGCAATTCGATGCAATTTCGTTGAGTACTTTTCTGTGCGATACAATTTCGGCTAATTCAAACAATGATTTCTTCGAATTGAACAGAAACCATTCTTAGAAATAACTCACAAACTTGTTATTCTGTACTGATGAAATGAAACTTTGAATAGAAAGGGTAAGAAAATGTTTCACTAAACTTCAAATAATTCATTTCTACCAGGAGCAGTTCTTAAAAAGACCTGATTCACAGAATAATATTAAACTTTCGAAAAGTGACCTGACCTGGGAAACATAGGTCATATAGTTTGTTAGGTTGTCATATATTTGGTTGGTATGAAACAAAATCAATAATATACTTTTTCAGATAAATGGAGATTTTTTCAATAAATATTCCGCTGAAGAATTCCTTTTATTTTCCAGCTGATCGATCCTTTGACTATTATCAGTAAATAAATCATGTTGCTTGATTTGAATTAACGAACTTTTTCTAACTTGCCTATACGGTTATTAGTTTTGAATGATTCGTATAAATCCGAAAATGGATTGACTCTCTTGAATATTATTTGGTAAAATTATTATATAAAAACTGGACCTAAGAACTTGAATTTCTTCTGTGTCAATAGATTCATATAAAAGGGGGACACTGATATTGTTTGTGTCTCAGGTGAGGTATGTGTTGGTTTTACAATTCACTTTTGCAATTTATATGACTTGTTTTTGCTATTTTTTGTATTAATGCCTGAATTTGAACTGCTTTGGTAATAGTTTCTGGCAAGTTTATGCCAGGTTGGTGTCCTCAGAAAAGGAATAACAAAGTATATTTTTTAGCGAAAATTGGTGAGATACATGGGTGTCCCAAAGGAAATGATGCCCTCCTTGGAGGGTATGTAGAACACATAAATTTAGAACAAAATGTTCATAAATTCATTTTCCCCAAGAATGCCCATTTTTTTAAATAGTGAACATGAAACTGTATATCAAGTAATAACAGGCGACTTCGCACTCAATAAAACATTCATGACATAAATGGTATGGTAACGGTATCCATCTAATAACCGCCTCAGTAGGTTGATGTTTTGGTATCATGCAACACCATTCGTAACTATCACGATATACTTACTACTTACAATCGAAGACATGTTTCCGCTTATTTAAATAGTGAGATGGGGTGCCTCCCTAGAAATAACACATTCGACCTAAATATTGACAGAATGTTTTCATCGATCAATATCTCTCATGGCTACTCAATAATGGTCTTCCATTGCAATTTCAAGACTACCATTTCGTTTCACAGAACTTAGTATGCTGAAATCGAGTTCGAGAAAAATCTCACCAATCCACTTCAAAGTGGATGGGACAATCATATCTCAAAGAGCATTAAAATAGCTGGGGTTTGGTTAGATACAGAAACTCTCATTTGCTGAGCTATATAAAGATATCACCAGTGAAGTGGAAGACAGTAACAGCCCTAGCTGAGCTCATACCAAATATCGAGATCCCCCGATCATCCAAAGAGAAGAATACTGCTGAGAGTTGCTCACTCTCAGATTTTTGCAACCCCGTCTGGTCTACAATTGATAACCACAGCAACTATCAATGAAACTCACACATTATTGCAGAAGAAATAACAATCAGAATATTTTCTGCCTATAGAACAGTCTCAGCAGTCTGTATCAGGTGTTTCTCCGACAACTCTTCATCCAAGAAAAGAAAAATACAGCGATGCACTGAATATAGTCACAGCAGCAATAATGTCGCTATACCAGAAATGGCAAAACAAATGGAACCATGGGAAATTTGGTACACCACTTGATTCGAATATACAGGAATGGATAGACAGACCATACGGTACAATAGCACAGTACTTCGATAACAACAGGTTCTTCGTACCGGCGTTAAACTACATTAAAAAGCTGTCGCAGGTTTTAAAATCCCGGAAAACAAAAAAAAGGGTATTGTTAAAAAAAATGTTACAAAAAAATTTTATGTATACATATAATATATATATATATATTATATTTATATATATATATATATATATATATATATATATATATATATAAATATATAAAATAATATAAATATATATATATATTATATTGTTATGTTATGTTATCCATTTTAAAAAGTTTTAAAAGGGAAAAAACCCCAAAAAAAAATTTCCAAATTTTGGCAAAATTGTTTTTGTAAATTTTTGGGAAATTCTATTCATTTTAAACTATGTATAATATGGATAGAAAAAAATGTCAAAAAAACTATAACACAATAATTTCTTACACGGGCATAATATTATAACCCAAAATTGGTAAAAGAAAAACAAAAAATCTAATTTACAAAATTTTCATGAATAAAAAAAGATCAACACATTTATAAATTTGAAAAAAAACAGTATATGAAATTGTAGCTAATAAAAGTAGCCAATGGTAGAACAGTAAACTTCTTGATGAGAATAGCCAATCAGGAATAGATGGTCATATGGAAAAATTTGGGAAAATTTTGAGGAATAACAACGGGTGATGTCATAAGCAATTATTTTTGGGGGTTTTTACATAGTAGTAAGAATGGAAAAATAGTTGTTTTTATATAAATTATATAAGATGAACCCGAACAATTTAAATGTGACAATTTGGTGCCAATTTAAAAAATTTAAATGAAAAAGAGGAAAAGGGAAAAATTTGGGATTTAGGTGACAACAAAAAGACCAAAAGGAGATCGAAAATAAATTCACAAAGGGAATGCCCCGCATCATTTGGGGAAAAAAAAAAGAAATAATTCCCAAAATTAGAAAAAAAAAAACAATATTACCTCAATTATAACAATCCAAGTGGCCAAGCGTTTCTGCATTTGTTTGGGTTTCCCGATTTATTTAATTTTTTGGGTTCCTGATAGAGCTTGGGTGATAAGGGTCCCCCTTTCAGGGCATATCTTGAACACTGACATTTTTCCCCCAAAAGGGATAAAAAGTTTTTAAAAGTGCACACCCCGGGCCTGAACAATTTCACAAATAACGTATCTCACATCTGAAGAAATTTATTTCACTTTATTTTGAAGTATAAAAAAAAAACTTTACTTAAAAAGGGAAAAAAGGAGGGGTTTTGTCTATCTATCCATGATTTGTTTTTTTGAATACCCCTGAATATTTGTGATTTTACATAGAAAAAAATTATTTTCTCTGGCCGGTAAAATTAAGTTTTCCCCGAATAAAGGGAAAAAATTTTTTTTTTATACTTTGTTGTTTTTTTCTTACAATGAAAAACAATCACACCGATGATCATCGAAAAAATTGAAATAAGACAGAATGGTTGGGGCTCTATTGCCTAAACCGGCTATCTGAGATAAAGGGTTTTTCCAACTGTTTTTAGCTGTGGTAAGAAAAATGATAACAATTGGCACAACGGCGAGGAACAGTGACTTCCTAAATTATTATTACATCAAAAAAAATATACAAAAGGGTGAAAATATTTCTATATTTCAATTTGTCTCACAAAGAATAAAAAATTATAACAATTTTCATTTAAAAAAAAAAATTTTTGTAATTTGCAATTTGTAAAATTAAAATTAAAAACTCATTTCATAACAATATATATATATATATATATATATATAAAATATAAAATATATATATATATATATATATATATATATAATATTATATTTTTCGAGACATGGCTCTACCTAAATGATAATTCTTTAAATCCAAAAACCCAAAATTTTTTGCCAAAAAATTTTGGGGAAGTTTAATACTTCAATATTCCTGACCCGATTGTTCCCCTAATGTTTTCAGTTTACAATCTTTGGGATATCATTATTAGAGATTCTTCCCCTTTTAGGTTAAAAAATTAATTGGAAAAAAAAGTTAATATGTATAGCTTACAAATTCAATAAAACCCCAATTTTTAAAAGGGAGATTAACATTACAATATACAATTTCAAATGGAATAAAAAAAAGTGTAGAATTTTTCCAGATTCAGTAAAAGAAATTTTAAAAAAGACATTTCCTCAATACATTGAGTCAACTTCATAAAAAGAAACCATGAAGATTTTCAAAGTACATCGATTATTTTGAAAATCGTTGAAAAATTAATTCATGAAATGTGATATAACATTTACCAATGAAATTCAAAAAAATTGTACCCCAACTGGCTTTTTCCTATCGGTAATGGTCTGAGCTTTGCGATACTCTGGAGATTATACAGATTGTAAATTCCAGTCTAAAATAATGGGGCGGCTGGTTTCCCCCTTCCACTATGTTGATTGATGGGTCATTCAAATTTACAACCCCATTTTCCATTACTCCAGAAGGAAAATGCATTGTTTTTCAACTTATATTTTGATATAAGATTTAAGTTTGAAACATGTTGCCATTGAGGACCATTTTTATAGTAAAACATGAGACTTCAATAAAGACGTATTACTCCAGTGAATATTTCATTATCAATATGATCAAATAAAATCTTACTTCTATAGCAATGATTCCGTGTTGGTTACTGTCTACCTTTGGGGATTTACACTTTCTTTTTCCCAACTCATACGTTTTTTTTTTTTTGGTATTTCCCAAATTTTATCCGGGTTTCTTCCAGTCGTTCCCAACTTTCCTCCTAATTGAAAAAAAAACATTCTCAATTGAATATTTTAAAATTTTTTCTATGAATTGGGAAAACCATTGAAATGAGGTTTTTTTTTGTGAATGTCTAACAGAAAACACTATTAATTTTAATTGAGGATTTTCCCTTTTTTTAAAATCCCACATGAGGGGGTTTCTTGACGATGGAAAATAGTGACTGAAGTTTATCTTTCATCGAGATGATTCCATCTGATTTTTTGAACATCCGTTTTTTTTTTCAACAAATCAATTTCCTCTCTAACATTAAAAGATAAAATCGATGTAAATTCCTTAATGAAAATTAATTTTTTTGTTTAAACTTTTCTTCTTTTAGGTTCAGTCACTAGTGTCAATCAGATACTATCAGTTTTTTTTAAAAAAAAAGAACATCATTGTATTTTAAATTTTTTTGATATCAAAGTTCAACTACGAGTATATAAAGAAATCAGTTATAATTTTTTTTAGGTTACACCCCCTATAGAAATATATATATATATATATATATATATATATGAAACTCGGACAAAATGGGGCCCCCTTTTCCAATGAATAGAACAAAAATTTTGGGACAAAAAAAAATTTTCCGTATCGAAATGAGATATCGGTCAAAAATCCCCAAAGGGGTGGTTTGAGAAACTGAAAAAAAAAAATTTTTTCGTATTTGAAATAGGAAACTATGGCTCAACAAAAAAACCTTAAATTCCATTCATTTTGGGAAACAATAATTTTTTAACCCCTATGCTTCTTTCGAAATTAATTTGTCATGTCAATCAGATATCATTTGAGTTTTATTTCTGCTGACAAACAAAACAAAATTTTTCTTCAAAAATTTTTTGAATTAAAAATTTAAACTATATAAATGAATACGTCATTATTTTTTTAAGTTGTATTTAAAATTGAAACCAAAAAAAATGTCTATATCCTTGTGTCTGGTTACCTCCTTTCTTTTGAATTCAATCCTTCACCACTTTGATTGAAAAAATTTTAGCAAAAAGAAATGCTGTTTTATTTCAATTAAAAAAATCCCCACAAGGTTCGTTGGTTTGATGGATAGCATTGTGCATATGTACGTGATTGATTGTTTCCTAGATTCTACACCATGAATCAAAGTCAAATAAAATTTTTTAAAAACAAGTAGTCGAACAAGTGAATTTGAAAATCAAAGGGCCCCATATATCCGTTTTTGGGACATTTCAATTCACGTTTTTTATATCTTTTGTGGGCGAAAAGGGTACACACACGACATACACAAGAAATCGCATTCAGTTCCTTCCAAAATTTTTCCCCAAGATCATATCCATAAAAATGAACGTGATGGAAAATCAGGGTGAGTCAGAATAATACCAAAAACTCCGACTATATACCTCCCTCATTTCGAAAAAAATTCCTCAAAGAATTCAAAAAAGCATCCCCTCAGATACATTTTGGTTTTTTTTTCCCCAAAATTTTGGGAAAAAAAAATTTAAATTGGACACTAATCAAGGTTATTAACTTTTGTAATTTGAAGTTATAATTTATTATTTCCGTAAACCATTGGGTAGTTACGATGCTATGTGGTCATACGTTCCTTCATATTTTCTTGGAACAAGTGAATGGACAAATAAGCGTTTGACATCGTTCGGCTCATCGATACTCAACAAAGTCATGACATTCCATGTGCCAAAATGGGGTTTCAGATAAAATTGAAAGAAACTGAAGATATGTCCTTTGTAGAGATAAAATTTTCCCCATGTCAATAATCGCCTAATGCTAATTTCTTGCAACATATCGGAATATGTTCAACCTCCTGAACATTTTTAATATTGGGAATATCGAAAACATAGTACGGTGAGTCATAATGAACCGATAACTCAATTTTTCATTCATCATATTTTTGATCGAATTGATGTCGTGGATTCACTGATATTTACCATCCGTTCTTGCATGTGATTGTTTGACAGATCAACTGACAAACAAAAACCTCAAATTCATAATACTCCCTTAGATGGGGTTAAGGTCTGAAATAATTTTTGAAAAACTGAAGATAAGTACTCTTGATTTGTTGGAGTTCATGTTGGAGGATCATTATCAAAGCTATTTCTGATTGAATTATCTGAGAAAATATTATCCATTCAAAATGTTTCTGATGGAGAAAAACAATGATTGTGTATTTATATCTACTTAAATTTTTTTTAATTCGTAATGACTAGTTGCAAAATCGAGCCTTTCATGCTTGTTTATGGTGGGCTGTTCAGTACACCAGTGATCAACATAAAACATACACGAAATTTGGAACTGAATAGAAACGTAGCCCTTTTTTTCCATTGTTCCAGGTAGAAACACACTGATATATCGATACTTCAGACATAATTGACAGTCACTCAAAGCAGTTTATATTATTGTCAGAATCATCTGTCAGCTTTTCAGTCAGTGGAACATCGTTTCAAAATGGATTATTCATTTGAAGAATATACAGGTTTCGTTTATGGCGAAAGAGGGGACAATGCCAGAGCTGCTGCTGGATTATATCAACATAGATATTAAAACTGACATCATCCACATTTCACTACTTTTATAGCTGTGCATCGACGATTGGAGGAAACGGGATTCTTTGAATTCAGTAAATACCATTGTGGTGCGAATAGAACAAGAAGAGATAATGTGTACGGAAGAACAAATTCTTGAACGTTTAGCAACAGATTCTTCTCTTTGCATTCGGCTATTTCGAATAGGTAACAAGTGTCACGATCAACAGTGGGGTCACGTAGCACGTGAACAACTATTGTATCCATTTTGCCTACAGAAGGTTTTATGTCCCTTTTGCTGGTGATTATCTCTTTGAGGCATAGTCATCGGTATAAAAAATACCCCAGAAGCACAGGCACAGCCAACTGTCACATGGGAAAATCTAGACTCTTCCTTACGGTTAGAAATCAACTGGTTTTTCCTTTGCTTTTTAGATGGAAATTCTATGTATAAAAGCCACAATATAATGTGGTTCTAAATGAAACCACAATGCATGTCTACTATATATTTGATTGTGGTCCATTTCATATACCACCATGCCTTGAAGGTCTGAAAAAATGTGTATAACGTATACCACCATGCTTCAAAACACTAGTAGGGGTTTTTGGGAATGGTTTTGAAGATGTATGGAGGAGCAAACGACTTTTCCCGATATGTCTATTCACGAACAGGCATGTTTCACAAAGAGATGGATATTTCAATAGTAGGAATAGCCATTCATTGGATGAACAAAATCCGCATGGAATGTTTCGAAAGTCTACAACAAAATTTTCAGCGAATATTTGGGTAGGAATTATCGAAAAACGTATCGTTTGGACCATATTTCCTTCCTCCCCGTTCGAATGGGCAGAACTACCGATTGTTTCTCGAACATGTTTTTACCTGGGCTACTTGAAGACGTACCCCTACTGGTTCGTCAAATAATGTGTATCAATATGACGGAGCCCCGGGACATTTCCCAAAGAATCATTCTTTCCAACTTTTTTTATTGGGATACCTTAGATCCTGTGTAAGAAACACATGTAGATTCTTCGGAAGATTGAACGGTAATAATTTAAGCAGCATGTACGTCGATACAGGATACACCAGGGGAAAATACAAAGCGTCGACAGTCGATGATACGGAGATGCCAATTTTTGTATTAAACAAAATGGTGCTCCAGTGGAACATTTGTTTTTATGCCTTGTTTGTTCCTATGTAGTGTACCCACTGAAACCCTTTCTTTTTCATTCAAGTGGAATTTAAATTTAGGATAAATTTTTTTTCTTCATGAAAATTTTGTTGAATGGATAATATTTTTCCTAGATAATTCAATCAGAAATGGCTTTGATAATGCTACTCCAACATGAACCTCAACAAATTGAGAGTCCCTTTGTTTTAGGTTGGGTTTTTTTCGTCAGTTGATCTGTAAAACAACTATATGCAAGAAAATATGGTAACTTATCAATTGAATCCACTGACTAAATTTGATCACATAATATGATAAATGAAAAAATGAAATTATCGGTCTCATTCGACATTACCCGTTCTATGTTTCCGATTTTCCCAACATCAAAATGTTCAGGAATTGACATATTCCGATATGTTGTAAGGAATTAGCATTATGCGATTATTGTACATAGGAAATTATGTCTCTACTAAAGACATATCTTCAGTTTTTCTCAATTATCTCAGAAACCTGCACTTCCAGGCACATGGAATTTTATGACTCGTAGGTTGAGTATCGATGAGCCGAACTGATGTCAAACGCTCAGTTGTCCATTCACTTGTCCCAAGAAAATATGAAGGGACATATGACCACATACCATCGTAACTACGCCACTGGTTTACGAAAATAAAAAAATATAACTTCTAATTAGCACGTTAATAAACCTTGATTAGTGTTACAAGTTTGAAATTTTTTCCTTCAGGAATTTTGGAGAAAACAAATTAAATCCTAATTTTTTCCGTATTTTCGATACTCTCTATCTCAGAGGGGATGCATTTTAGGATATTCCTTTCCTCCTCGAAATGAGGTGGGGAATCTGTAGTCGGAGTTTGTCGATCTTATTCTGACTCACCCTGTATACTGCTGAAGTCAACGATATCATTTTACTGATCGATAACCCCTTTCAGATACAGATTATGTGAGACCTGAGTCGAAACCATGGATTTGATTGAATACCATCCATTGCAGCAATCTCATTTTGATGCATTCGTAATCATTGATGGATAGATTATTGGTGTCAATCGAAATTACAACCAATTAAACCATGGATTTGATTGAATACCATCCATTGCAGCAATCTCATCTTATGTGAGCAGCAAATCATGAAATTATCACGGAAGCATATAGAGGCTGAAATGAGCGGTATTTTCACATTATGTCAACAGTCAACTTCATGACAAATGCACCTGCATACATTGGCGTTCGTAACTTTCTTTGTAGGTTAAGTACTTATTACCTATTTTATACCGCCAAAAACTTTCCATTCGTAGATGAAATAATGTACACGAATATTTTCTAATGGTGAGTTTTCTTCTCCATGTAAATTCAAGTCAACTATACATAGGAAAATTGGGAAATATTTTATTTTCTTTAAACAAAAAATTCGCCGTCAATGACGTTGGGTCTGACAGGTAAACAAAGTTAGTCATTCGTCATGTAAATGAAAAAGCCTATTGCTGAAGCTCTCAATTCTACTCAGTCTACAGTTTGGAGAATTATCCACGATCAACGATTTTATCCTTACCATATTCAAAGGGTTCAAGCTCTTTTGCCACAAGACTTTCCTCAACGCATTAGTATGTGTCAGTGGTTTTTGAGAAAATTGGCTGGAAATCCTCAATTTTTGAGATATGTACTCTTCACGTTGAGTTTGATCCTATTCCATGAGGAAAAAATCATAAAAATCGAACTACTCTGTAAAGAAACATACCCGTCGACTTGCGAACCTCCTCCTTTTTTTGTCGGTTAAAAAAAAGAATGAAAGTGGTTGCTGCCTTTGTAGATGATTTTTCAAGGAATTGTTCTTTATTGTTTATTCAATTACCTAAATCATAATTGCTCAATCATTACGACTTGATAGTGATATATTTTGTCAAAAACGAAAGGATTCTGACTTTTCGAAATCATTAATCCTTTCTGTTTGGTATTACCCCAGTCTATAAGTACTATCAAGTCCATTCCAAGACACTGTATCTCATTTCACGTATTTGTATATCTTTTGTGGAAGTCCAAGACAGGATTTATGGATAAAGGACACATTGCGTCCGTAGTTATTTCCACATGAAATAGACATACAACACAAAAGTTTCGTGGTATAAGGACGATTGGAAAGATGAATAAATCCACATACACGAAGTTGCCCCACGTTCCCGCCATAATGAATATACGAAAAATGTAACCCATGTTACTCGCATGAAAGTTAAATGTCCTAGGATCATATCCGTCAAAACTTACTATTGAGTGGATGAATTGGAATTATATGCTGCTGAAGTCAAATCATATCATTTAACGGGTCTTTCAGAATCACTTCCGAATCACACATTCCTGCAATTACGCGAGATCTAATTCGAAAGGATGGTTTTGATTGAATCCCATCCATTGCAGCAATTTCATTTGAATGCATTCGTAATTATTGGTGAATAGATAGTTAGTGTCAATCGAAATTACATACCGATTATTCGAATATAGTTCGTATTCGAATACAGTTATACGCTAAATGGATTAATTGGAATTCGAATTGCCGTCAACTTATGTGTGCTACCTATTATGGAATTATGACGGAAGCATATCTCTCTGCTGAAAATTATATTTAATAGCTAGTTTCGAATATTTGGTCCGATTCTGAAGAGAAAAATATCCTCGAAAAATAATTCAATCGAAATTACACACCAATTATTCAAATATACTCCTAGTTCATGTTACACAACAGTTAACCGATAAATAGATTCATCGGAATTCGAATTGACGTCAAGTTATAGGTGCTGCATATTCTTCGACAATCTAATATTGGCCCACATCAGGGTTTCACGGTTGTCCCGGGTGCCACCTTCTGTTCACAGTGGAAAGGCCACTTGCTCCGGGAAACCTCAGTGGCGAAGTAACACTCCAGGGACCCAATTCTCGAATTTGCAGAAAAATATCATCTAGAGAAAATGACGTAGT
Source organism: Gonioctena quinquepunctata (assembly GCA_018342105.1). Lineage (NCBI taxonomy): Eukaryota > Metazoa > Arthropoda > Insecta > Coleoptera > Chrysomelidae > Gonioctena > Gonioctena quinquepunctata. Next base: position 5,897 of record JAFIRS010007918.1, on the reverse strand, counting down.
TCTCTCTCAATTTTTCTATTCTTGACACTTACTTAAGGAGTTGATTCCTTTCAAAGTTGTAGGAATACTCTCTCCAAGTTTTCACCAGGAGAAATATAATTCACTGGTGAGATTGGTTGGCTGAACACGATTCTTTGTTGTTGTTTCTTGAGATTTGATTGTTTTCGTTCGTTATTTTTGACAAAATCGGGAATATGGAAAATGCAAGAAGGAACGTTCATCATCAATAATATTACCAACAGAAGAGAGCAGCTTATACAAGAGGATAGACGGTTTGTATATCAGAATTCATTCTGGTGAATTCATCATTATTTTCAATAATATCTATCAAGAGAGTTCATTGTTTATTGCTCACAAAAATTCTCTTTGTCGTTTCAAAATTCGTGTCAGTACGAGAATTCTAACCAATAAACCCCCAATTCAAATTCATAATTTACAGGGGTAACAATAAAACTTGTCGTTTTCTGAGAATGTGATTGGTTAAAATATGAATTTTACCGCAATCATACTCGATATACGTCGCTTATATAATTCCTTTTGGAAACAAATTCCCAACTCGTCCAAGAATAACTATTCCTACGTTTCATATTTCCCAAGAGAATTTGAAAGTATGAAATAATTCTCTGGAGAAAAATTTTCTGCGATTCCAAGAATTGAGCCCCAGGGGACACTATGGTACTGACAAACTCAGGGGGCCCGGAGGGCATATTTTACTTGCCCTCAAGTTGGCTTAGTACCTGGGTTTCGGATGCGTAATAGCTAGTTCTACCCAAAGCAATAAATAATCTAAACAAATCCAATCAACTTTTGTAGTGTATCGTTTAAAAGTGCTACATTGAATTATTCTTTCATTTGGGATTGTTTATCAAAAAATAATTCTGTTGATGATATACCCTGTTGTAGAGTAGTATCAGCCTTTCATGGAACCTGTATTCGGTGTTGAATGCAGAATGAATCACCATTACAAGTATCACGCTTCTGATACTAGATGGCGGTAAGATTACAATTCTCTTGTATATTCTTCGTATTTTCTTTTGGTCTGAAATTCCGGAAAAGAGATTTTCGACATTCGACAGAATCTGGTACATTCAACAGAAATTTTGACATTCGAGGTAGAAGGAAGATTGATGGAAAGAAGTAGTCAGGAGTATCCATAATCATCGGCATGTCTTTCGTCGTTCTGTTATCGAAAGTAAGACGTTGTGTCAAATTTGGAAAGAGGACTCAACAACCTAACCTAACAATTGTCATAGACGTGTGGAGCGTCTCCATCAAAATTTCTATTCAAAACCCTCTGTTCTTATCGAAAATGAAGGAGATGTACGTTTGCGTTGTCTTTTTTCTGTAGCCTCACGGTTATTTCCACATTAACACTTCTCATCGTTCATGGTTTCATGTTACAGTTTCATGGTACAGTTGGAATATGGTACAGGTTGGAGTAGCAGGCACAATCTGTAGCTCAGAATCAACAATCTACAAGCTAACTGTTGTATTCGAAGTGAAGACAAGTTGTAGTTTGATACTGAAGTCAAGCAAAGACAAGCAGGAAGAGCAAAGCTATACCCAGTTTCAAGAAGTTGGTTTCTTGGAGATACTGCCTAGTTTGAGGTTAGAGTTGATTGCCAAAAGGAAGTATTCCATGACTAGAATCATATTGGTTGAGCCCTGTTGTCATAGATGTAAATTTGTATGCACTATTAGTAGTCCTCGAGGCACTTGTTTGTAGTAGTTTGTGATATCAAACTTTGGTATTGATGACTGGTGGTTGCTATTCTTGGAAAAATATGTTTATTCAGTCATTTTTATCACAAGAGGTAATTGTTAGTTCATACTTTTATCACGACCGATATTTGGTTATTGCGTATTTTTATCGCAACCGATACTTATTTATTGCATTGTAGTAATTATGTATTTTGGGTATTCTCTGCGTGGTAGCCAAATTAATTGATAATTCAGCTCATTCAGAATGAGCTCATGATCAAAAGGTATTACAGATTAGAAAAGGTAGTATATTCCACCATATTTTATATACTGTCCCTGGTAGTAGTAGTACGAGTGGGGGAGATAGCTCCCATGGGTCACCTATTAGCAATTTCATAATCATATTACTTTCAGTAACTTGATACATAGTTATAAGTTAATGTACATATTCATTTGGTGATGGTTCGAATTTGTATAGAAAAGGGTATTGAATTCTTATCTATGTTTCTCTACTAATATACTCACAATCTCTCAGACTACCAATACATCACAATGAAATAATCTTATTTTCTTGGTTGAATAAGGTGAGCTCAATATTCTTTATTCAACCAAGTGGCGCTCAACAAATTATCAACTCTCTGGATTGAAGTAACTCGGCCAGTGCTCTATTATTTTCTCAACGACCTATGAATGTTCTCCGATGAAAAGCACCGTGCACACGTAACCTGTTTTCCCCAGAAAAAAACAATGGCAACCTACACTAAATAACAACAGGTACGACGGCTGACGGCAGCGGTCAATATTACAAATGAAAAGCAATGCCCTCATACTATAAAAGCTGTGAGGGGGTGCTAAACTTGAAATTTACAGGATTTTCAGAATAACCAAAAACGCATGCTAGGGAACATTTGAGCAGTAGTATAGAGCTCAATTCGGGTGCAAAAAGAATTTCCCCAAGCTGGCGGTATAAGACAGAAGCTGGGTCAAATGCGAGCTGACGGTGGCCAAAGCTACATCGGGCAAGTTCATAGTGTTCCGTATGAACGCTGTTTTACTTCACATTTTGCATTCTCGGAAAAATTTCCTGCGCGACTGTTAGTAGGATGAGTCCTGACAACAGCGTCCCAATTGACAGTCCTTAACCTTATCTCTATCCTGTGCGACTGTCACTGGTGCGAGTCCTGTGAACAACGAGCCAATTACAATTTTCACTTTTTTGGCGATCTACCAAACAATTCGCGGTAGTTACCATTCCTTTCTCTATCCTGCACATCTGTTAGTAGAGCCATTCCTGAGATGATGACCCTACTGCTTTCCCATTAGAATTCATGCTCACCACTCTTTTGTCACGTAGTCAACACAGTTTCACTAACTCACTACTCTGATGTCCCACGTGGTGATTCTAGACTTATACGAAACGGTATCGCGCTATAGAGTGCACCTCAGTCAATTTCCCTCTCTACTCACTTTTTCATGATCACGCGCGGACCGATGGTTCATGGACTTTTTCAGATAGGTACCTTATACCTTGTTCATTTCAATTACGTTGTCCAAGTATTTGCCTGTCTGGTTGTCTAGCAGCTCGTGACGTCAGGCTTCGGATAGCTGCGACTGACGAGGTGGACTGCCAGTCGGCTCAAGAACAACTGATTTCATCAACTCCCCTCTCGTGGAGATTCCAGATACTAGCCCACGGTGCTGGACCGGTGCAGTTCCATTCTTTGCAAACTTAGAATATTTTTCTGACGAGTCTCTCAGAAGCTGGTGATATCAGATTTGTGGTGGACAGCGTTTTAAGCGGTTGACGTGACGGTGTGGAGCACAACTCCCTCTCTTAATTATTTTCACATAAATTCAGAATAACTATCCCCTCTCATGGTCCGGCGCAGTTCTGCCTTCTTTGTGATTGAATGTTTCCTTACCTGATCGCTGACGTAGCTCGGGTAACGTATGTAGCAGTGGGTGCTCTCATATGGCGATATGCTTCCTGGGTTGGCCGATGTGGAACTAATTCGTCTCGCTATGTTAGCGAGCTATTGAATTGAGTCGTCGCAAGGAGAAATGAGTTGATTTGTGATTTTGAAATACACCCAATGTGTATTGCCTTCAATTATATATATTTTTTTTTCAGATTTTACAAGGTTAACATACCCAGCATAGATCTGTTTTGAATATAAATTACTGGAAATTTTTATTCCAGTAACTACGCTAACATTATTCTCATTGATTGGGGGTAAGTCACTTTAGGACATATCCGGTGTTGAACCTGAGCTGAATGAGGAATATTTTCTTCACCCAGCAATTATATCAGGAAATAACACACTGTTTTTATTCCATTGTAAAAAAAATGTGTTCTGATTTTTATGCGATAATGTGAATAATGAAAACCCCTGTTTTTTCGCATGTGATGTGTGTATAGTTATTCTAATCCCAATTGGAATGGCAATAAAATAAGAGCACTACAGGAGTGTTCTTTGACTGCGGCAAATGGGAAATGTATATACTACCAGTGTTTTTACTTTCAAAGCGTTCCTGGTACAATCATAAAAAAATTATGTCGTGAGGAAGAGAATACCTTCTCGAAACTTTTCATGTAGGTCCAATTGGGATTAGAAATACTATACCTGCATGGCCATTGAGTAAAATGAAGAAAACAAAAATATATGTTATCACCTTAGTTCGAAAATGTGGAAATTTCTGAATAATATCACAAATATAACAAATACATTCTATGGATTCATTACATATGTATACAGAAAGATTGAATAAGCTCTACCTTCAAAACATATTATGACTGCGAATGGAAAATAAATCGGTGGCGCGACCAATTGGAAGGGGTAGATTTCACGAACTATTGCTGACAAATGGATGACGTTCTGACTTGACATATATGGCTTGTTAATTCTTCAGAGATTTGCAGCTTCTACAATATACCACATCAAAAAAAACTGACGAGTTATGCTTGTCAATGAAAAATTGAGCTGGCAATAGCATCAAATCAATACGAACGAAAAAACCTCATATGGAAGGAGCACACAGGGCAAACAAAAATAAAGCATTAAATTAAAAATCCTCAACAGTATTTTATAGTTATTTACTGTTATTCGTCAACAACTTGGGGGGAAAATTTCAAATGAAATTTGTGGAGCTCAAGAAGTGATATCAAAGGACATATCTTGGAATGAAAATGTATATTTGAAACTACGGAACGTTTGGCTCACCTTCTGAATTAATGTAGAATGGAAACGAATAGAAAATGGAAATATTTCACAAGTGTATAATATCTAAGAATTGAATTTTAATAAGTGCACCTCAGTTAATTTTCCTCCCTCCTTACTATATTATGCTCATGCGCGGACTGATAGTTCATGGACTTTTTCAGGTAGGTACCTTATAACTTGTTTATTTCAAGTACCGACTCCAAGTATTTGCCTGTCTGGTCGTCTAGCAGCAGGCTTCGGATAGCTGCGAGTGACGAGATGGACTAGTGATTGGCTCAAAAACAACTGATTTTATCAATCTCCTCTCATAGAGATTCCAAATACTAGCCTACTCTGCTGAACCGGCGCAGTTCCATCCTTTGAAAACTCAGTATATTTTTCCTGACGAGTCCCTTGGTAGCTGGTGATGTCAGATTGGTGGTGGACAGCGTTTTAAACGTAATTATATTTCACATAAATTCAGAATAACTATCCCCTTTTACGGTCTGGCGCAGTCTTGCCTTCTTTGTAATTGAAATATTTCCTCGCCTGATCTCTGACGTAGCTCAGGTAACGTAGGTAGCGGTGGGTGCTCTTCCTGGGTCAGCCGGTGTGGAACTAATTCGTCTCGCGGTGATTGTTGAACGTCTTGCTTGCTATGCTAGCGAGCTATTGAATTATTCGTCGCGAGGAGAAAGGCGTTGGTGTGTGATTTTATGTTCACGGTGAACCATCAGATTTGCGTTTAGTAATATTTGTAGCAGAATATAAACTTTGGTTTAGTTAATTTCACTTCTCGATTTGAACCCGAATAACGGATATATACTTTCAGTTATTTTTGAGGCTTTTGGTTGTCACTAAAAACGGCAAAATGTTTGTCCAAAATCTGAAAAAAACCCATTCAATTGAAGAAATCTAACCTTATAAGTTACTCCAGTAGGAGATTTAAGCCGGTTCTGGCTCTCCCCCCACCACTATGACGTCACGTGTGACCTT
>JAFIRS010007917.1:0-20845 GCA_018342105.1 Gonioctena quinquepunctata | reverse complement strand
AATTTTAAAAAAATTGCAACTCTGCAACGATCAAAAATCAAATACACGGGAAATTGAATGGAGTAATAGATATAAGAAATTTATTTAACGGAAATCAACTTTACGCGGGAAGGCATATATTGAATCGAATCGAGTGTTCTGAGACCGTTAGGCCGAGAGGTAATAACTCTCTGGCATTCTTTTTCAAAGAGAAGAAATACCTAAAACATATAGTTATGAAATAAAGAAATTGCCCGACCGCCCTTTATTTGTCTTTTCCCAAACCCGTCCCAGAACAATCAATCCGGAATCCTCGGAACAATCCACTCGTCGGGGTAAGTAAGCTCTAGTCTATTTGAAATTACCAATTACTTGGTACCTAAAATGCAAAAGCGTAGAACTGATTTCCAATGAAAAAAAACAGTTCCAAATTGGGAACGGATGTTACGTTAGCCACAATATGTACTATGAATGCTTTGTCAAAGGCCGAAATATCTATATTTAACCTTCAAAAATTACCATGCGGTATACCCCAAGAATTCAAATTTTACGCACAAAAGGGAAAAAAGAAGAAATGCTAATCAGCTACAGCATTAATTGAAAGATACAGAGCAATAATATTACTCAATTAAACTCCAGCAGTGAAACTTATTCAACTTATAGATCTTACCAAAATCAATTCACTCAGTCCATCTCCCTATCTCGACGTTCAAATCAAGCAAGAGCACGATTATCCTTTCGGTTCGACGAAATCACCAATTCTACCTGGGTTTTTTCACAAACTGTTCTTGGTTTTTCTCTATTGAAAAACACTTGGAAAAAACACAGCTTGACGACATGAATACAACTGTCACGATACCATTTTCACGAGACGACAACAAAGGCGCCCTCTTCACGACCTGAGCAGTGACTACTGACCCGTTCCACCGTAAAGATAATCGGAAACGTTATGAGAAATTGGTTATGTATAAGGAAGTAACGAAAAATTCGTTACACCATGAATGATGAGTAAATAGTATATTGGGTCACAAGGGTAGAAAATGAGCTTTAGCAGCCCGCGGCTATTATCCCTTGAGCACAATTATGGATCGTAATAATAGAATTTTTCTACAACCCTTTAGAAAAGACGTCATTTTGTAATAGAATGGCTCCAGCAAAAACGTGATTTCCGTCGCAAGTGAGAAAAATTCTCATAACGTTAACTTTCGTTTCTAGTGACGAAAGTTAAATTTATATTTTCAATCATTCTCCGCCCTCGTATATAATGTTTTGATGAATTAAAAAGCAAAATAAAATCGTAAAAATACCGTGAGATTCAAAAACAATTCATATCTAGTTGCCTGGTTTCATTAGTTTGACATTCCTCGTTAATTGTTTAGACTTGCCAGTTTGCACTGAAAGCATTGTTAGTTTTTTTAAGTTATCATGATTTCTGATTCGCAATGTGATTTAGATTTTCCAAATACACCCAGAAGTAGCAAATCAAGCTGAGGAAACTTCTTTGGATTTATTACCAGTAAAATCTAAAAAGAGATATGAAGACATATATGCAAAATTCATGGATTGGAGAGTTGATAATCACGTAAATTATTTTTCGGAAACTGTGCTGCTTGCGTATTTTGGATGGTTGTCAAAAAAAATTAAGTCATCGATGCTATGGACTATGTATTCGATGTTGATACCCACTTTATCGATTAAAAATTATATCGATATCAGTAAATATTCGACGTTAAGTTCTTTTTTTAAACGAAAATCTGATGGTTTTAAAAGTCAAAAGTCTAAAAAAAATTTATCCGATGAGATACACACTTTCTTAAAGAATGCACCCGACTCCAAATACTTAATGACTAAGGTAAGTTAATTAATTTACTTTATTATTGAGACAAATTCTTAATGATATTAATATTAGCGTTTGTAGGTAGCCTTAGTTTTTGTAATTTCGGGGGCTTGTCGTTGCCATGAATTGAAAGATTTGACAGTAAATGATGTGGAAGATACCAGCACTATACTCTTAGTTACAATACGTAATACAAAAACAAAAGTACCGCGTTTTACAATCCATACAAAATATAACGCTATCCTACGGCGCATCTTCATCGTCTACCTCAATACATAAGTATCTTGATTGTAATACTCCTATAATTTTGAATGATTGCTCGAATGTAACAATTAACCAATATTTGAATCATAAGTGATGTTTAAAGAAATTCTGTTATTTTTAATTTAAAATAAAATATTTGTTCATTGTTCTTTTTTAGCATATATATATAAACAGGGTTGTAGAAAAAGTATAGTGTTTCACTCGTCGAAAACATTTTTTGAAGCTCGTGAACATTACCAGCCTCGCTTCAAAAAATGTTACATTCGTCACTTGTAAAACAATATACTATTATAGGCATTTGGTAGGTGTTTGAAGTGCATTGCAATTATCTAGATTAACTGGCAATTCATTTATTTGGTCGTAATTATTTATCACTTCAGTTGTGTTTTTTCTGCTAGTATTAGGCTAATGCTCTCGGTTTGTCAGGAATTTTCGAGAAATGTTAATCTTACTCGATAAGCAGTCGTCGATATATCCTTCTGCAACTGCAGAAGAACGCCGACCTCCATGCTTTTTAAATGTTACCAAATCACTCTCAGAGTTAGCTAGAAGGGATGCAGAGCTACGGTGGAAGCAATGTCCTAGCCGAGTACTAGGTTCAGACAGTTTAAAAAAAGTGGATATTTTTCCTGGAATTTTGCTGAATGCGTTTATTCCGATCGGTTGTACTGTACCTTTATTATTCCTGTAATAAATGAATGGGCGATTATGAGGAGTGTGGGTAGGTCTGAAGGAAATATATTTGTAGTATATTTGAGTAGATTCAATCCATGAACTGTTTTGTTTGTGATTGTAAACGTCCTTGTAATATTATTTTTTGTTTCTGGAACTGTAACAATCTTCTCTATTATCTTCATATTTAACAATTAATTTCGGCGACAAGCTCCGTTAAGCCTGTATAAGAGAAATCTACAATTCAACGTTAATAAAAAAACGAAATTAGTTTACCTTAATTTATTTGTTTGCCTTTATCATAAGATATTCATAATCGTCTGCTCCTTTTAAAAAATGCTCGAACTTCATGAAAATTATCAAAATTAATATTTTCCTTGACTTTGAAAGTGCTTTTCAACATTGAAAATTCAGACCATAGTGTACCTGCATTTACAATCTTTGATCTTTCCGATAGATAAGCAAGTAATACATTTTCTGTTAGGTTTTTTGCTTTTTTACTCTTTTTCCAGTTGTTAAACAATTCATAGTAGGTACTTTGTAGGTAACAAATTTAGAGAAACATTGCTAGCTTCTTCTTGCAAGTCTGGTGGAGTATTTATAAATTCTTCATCACTGTCTGAATTACTATTCATTTTCACTAATTCACATAATTATAATTATTCAGAATCAGAACGAATTATTATTTTACCGTTTTGTTCTCTTGATTCCACAGACTTCGATTCACACTGACGTTTAATGAACATTTATGTGAAAGTTCAAAGTACGGAAGTGACAGTCAAAGGTGTCTAGATAGTGAAAAAATACAAAATCGTGTTGTTATGACTTTAGCAGTCCAAGGGACGATAAACATTACTTTCAGTAGTAATCTCTCTAGTGCTTGAATTACTACCGAAAATATTTCCGAGAACATAATTTTTTTTTTAAATTCATGCTCGAGGAGATATTTCTAGGTAATAATTCAAGAACGTGGAAGATTCGGTAAGGAAATTTCCCACCAATGTAATTTAAAAAATTATAACATGACATTTTCCTTCAGAAATTCCAGTAGGAAACTAAAATTACCAAGTAGGCTCTGTGCCTGTCAACAGGTAAATTATGTGTCATTGACTCAGTGTAATTTCACATTTTCTGCTTTAGTTTTGTGGCATTTTTGCAGAATACCTCGTTTCGAGAAAGGAGGTGTGGAAGTTATAAGACAAGAAGTTCAGAATTCAACACCATATAATACTAAAAGGAATAAGGCAAGTGTATGGAAACAGTTCATGGAATTTTGTAACGAAAAATCTTACACAATAGAAAATTCATCTATTGAACAGTTGGCTCATATATTGCAAGATTATGCATTTAATATGAAAAGAAGAAATGGAGCAGACTATAAGGAAAGCGTCGTTAAATTGATGAGGAATCTTACCGCCAAACAATTGCAAGAAATAATGTTCACCAAATTTCAGATTAAATTTGGTGCACCTGATGCTAAGCGTCGACAACTACAAATGGATCCTTCTGAGAGAAAATCAAGTTCGGCAGCATTATCCAAAGAAGATTATAATAGAATTCTTGACAAGTGGGACGAGGACACGCCAGGAGGTCTTCAACGCAAGTTTTTCCACGTTTCTTCCCGAGAACTGGCCTGGCGAGGTGGGGAAGGATGTTCAGCTAGTGGTGTAAAATACTTTGTTCAGGAAAAAGATAGCAACGGAGGATTAACAGGCCGCATAGAATACAATCCAGTGTTCTCAAAGACTACCCAAGGAGGATCCAAGAAATTGGCAGACAGCAAATGGTTGGTTACTAATTCTTTCAAACCTGAGGTATGTCCTGTTCGTCTTCATCAAAAACTAATCCAAACAAGAGGTGATACTGTCAGAACTGACAGATTATTTTTAATTGCAAATCCAAACTGGAAGCATCCACAGTCAAAGGGGTGGTACAAAAATTGCCCTGCCGGGAAAATACAATTTCTATGTGGTTAACATCTGCTGCCACTGAGGCCGTCATTGGTACCAAGAAAGTGAAGATTACTAACCATTCAGCGAGGGCAACTGCAGTTTCGAGCTTAGCAAAAGGGGGGTCAGCGAACAGCAGTTGATAAAGATTACAGGACATAACAATAGCCAGTCGATTAAGTCTTACTTACAAATGGACATTGATCATCATAAAAGAGTTATACGAACTATGAGAGACATTCCCAGTACTAGTCGCAGTGTCTCATCAGGTTTAGAAAACCAACCATGAATTGTTTATAATAACTGTGTGTTTAACTTTCAATACCTGTTTATGTTGTTTCTTTCTTCGTTTTTTTTTCGAGGTATATAGACATCTATATTTTACAAAGAATTCGTTAGATATTTATGGCACAAATGAAACGTGTTCCTTGAATTTTAGTTACATGAAATAAATAAAGACAAATTATTAGAACCTTCAGCAGTCCATTTCAATTTGAGTTTTGCTACTAAAATTTAGCGAAAATATATTTTTTGCAAATATTCGTGATGATAGGGCTATTTTTTTTAATTGGTAATAATTACATTGAGTCTCTATATATACCCAACGCATATGTTCCTAGGGTTTTAGTTGTATGAAATAAACATTTGTTAGTCTAGAATAAAATATTCTATTAGCTATCAACCAATCTGTATAATTACAGTGAACGGAAGGCTGTATTTTTGTAATTTTTGTTTGCCAAGTGACTATATTTTGCAAAGAATTCGTTAGATATTTATGGCACAAATGAAACGCCTTCCTTGAATTTTAGTTACATGAAATAATTAAAAATAAATTAACACAACCTTAAAGAGTTTATTTTAATTTAAGTTCTACTACTAAAGTTTGCTAAAAATATATTTTTTGCAAAATATTCCTGATAGAAACATTTCTTGTTTCATTTTGTAATTATATTGGGTTTCTATATCCAAGAAAGACCTTCCTAGGATTTTAGTTGCATCAAATAATCTTTGTTCGTTAAAAATAATGTATGCTATTAGCTGTCAACAAATATGTGTAACTAAAGTGAATGGAAGCTTTATTTTTACTTTTTTTTTCAGGTATTCGTTGAGAAAAATGTTGAAAATAAATAGGAGGCTATAGAATTATCACATTAACCTTTTTTTTTTAATGTTATTTTGACGGTGTATCTTATGACATTTGACATATGTATTTTGTGCGACGAAATGGATGATTTGAGGAAGTGTTATCGAAATTTGAGACATTTATCTTACTTGCTTCAAGAACCCTGTGTTCAATCATCGCAAGACATGTTGTTCAGAAAAATTAGTGAAGTGTTACTTGAAATTGATGGATCATATATTCATATTTCGAAGGCTAAATTTACAAAATTTGTGTCTAAGTATTATATATATATATATATATATATATATATATATATATATATATATATATATATATATATATATGTTATTAAACATAGACATCTAACACCTAGTTCTTGTTATTCACCACTGAAGAAAGAAGAAGTTCTAGCAGAGTTTCTATACAACATTTAAATAACGTAACGCAAGTTATTTAAAATGGAAATATATTTTTAAGAAATAAAATCGTCTTTTCTATACTTTTCTATTATACTAAGTGAAGAAAGACAGAAAAAATGTATTAATAGCATTTTTTCTTTGTAAAGATAGACACATAAAAGTAAAAATGATTATTTAAAAAGCGTATAGAGGGATGTGCATTTGACAGAAAAATTATCGGGGATAATGCTATAAGTGCTTTAAAAATTACCGATAACTCTGAAAAAAACGTGTTTTTTAAAAACTGCACGAGTTAATTTTTTTCAAAGGAGGGCTATTTTCATAATTTATATAATAAGATTCATATTATTTATTGTTGAAGTTGATACTACAATTATTGTAAGTAATATTGTCACTGCAGTTGAATTGTCGTCTTGCGCGCTGAATTACAGCGAAAATTTTATACCACTCATTTTCAACCAATCAGATGCTTTATTTCGACATTGTTACTATGGTAACCAGCAAATTTTCTGAAATTTGTTTATCCACATTAGCATGTAGACGTAAAATTAATAAGTGGAAATTTCCCAGCACATGACAGCTATCATATAATTAGACAAAAATAATATTGAAATAATATTGACAATATTTTTTATTTACTTACTTTATAAGTTGGAAATATAACAACAATTTATTAAGGTGTACATTCTATAATATCATTAGTTAATTTCAAATTCTTCAAAAATTCCACTTCTACCTCCTCTTTCCTAAGTGGTGAATAAAACACAGAACCGGTGTTTTTTTTAACAATATGCCTGTGTTTCATAAAATAAAAATAATACTGAGACACCAGTTTATTTCTTTGAGTATTAGATTTGTGTCCAATAGAAGGCACAATATCACGCAGAATGTTGCCAATCTCTTTAAATAAGTTTTCTTGCTCAGGATTTAATCCAGATTCTTCCACTAGGTATGTTAGATATTTTACATTTTTATGGTACATTTTAATGTGCTGTGATTCTTTGCAAAAGGAACACAATTCATAGGATTGAAAGTTCATTTTATTACCACTTTTTTACTAACTTATGATTGTATACAATGTTATGAGGAACTCAATACCACAAATAAAATATTGATTGACAGGAGTAGTGAATGTCAAATCCATGGTTAATTTTACAAAAAAAATTTTTAACCGGCAACATACGCCAACAACATTCTATTTAGAATAAAGAATAACAACATATCCCGATTTCCTGAATTATTTGAAAAACAAATTATTACCACTAATATTAATTTTTCTTAGAATTAAACCTAAAAGAATATGAAAAATATTTAAGTATATATGTATAGGTATAGTTATATATTTTTTGCTGTATATCACTTTTATTTTTAGTCAATATTAACATTTCCCTGAAACCTAGTAAGAAAATTGTATGAAATCAATTAATTTTACATAATAGTTTATCTGATATTATATATTTTATTTTACTAGGGAACGGGAAAAATCAGTAAAAAATCTCCCCCAAAACTCCCATTACACACAGCCTTCTATTTATTTGTGAATAACGTCAAAATAAATATGTATTCAATGTTTTCTATTTAAATATAATTCCGGTATAAAACTGTTCTTACCGAATCCCCCACGTGCTTGAATTAATTGCGGGAAATTTGTCTCGTACATGAATTTTTAAAGAAAATTATCCCTCGTCGCTTCGCGACTCGTGATAATTTTCAAAAAATTCATATATTCAAAAAATTTCCGGCAATAATTCATGCTCTAGGGAGATTATAAGTGATAATTCCATACCTCTTATGGACATTTTAACACATGAGTGAAATTTTCGCTGTAATCACGCCCAGGGTGCCCAGGAGGAAAAAACTTCCGCAAAGTTTTGTGGTTGCTATAGTAATGAACTGAAACGAAAACTTATTGGTTAAAAAATGTCGGTGTGAAATTTTCGGTCATATTTTTAGGGTTCATTTTCACATATGGTAGGCGAAATAAATATCATAGACAGTGTTTTCCGCCTAGCCGAGTACCTATGGTGGTTTGATATTTCCAAAACCACTAATTGTAAAAAAAGTAAATTTTTTCGAATGACCATATCTTTTAGACACACATTCCTTAGATTCTTATTTTCACGACGAATCCATTGGGGGTTTCGAATCGAACAATGTATAATGTATAACAATCCTACTACACTAATTATTTGACGAAAAATTATGAGGAAATCGTTCATCAAGTATGCTGTGGATACAAAATTGAACGAAACCAGATTCATAATTTAATTTTACGGTAAAAACGAAAGGTATACGTTATTTTGCGAATATATCAATTTTTAAACAAGTCAAATATTTCGAAGGCACCTTTACTCGGAACTGAATCAAACTTTGAAATTATTGATGAAACGCTCCGTATAATTATGCATTTTTCGATTCCGCAAACCAAGAAGGTCTACTCGGTTTCGGAAACGAAAAGGGCTTACTCAATTTTTGAGATTTATTCCCATTCTCATTTCTCATCACAGAGTCCTCATTGTTTGGTGAAAACTTAAAAAAATCAAAAGTGTGATATGAAAACAAAAATAAGTGAGAAGTAAGTGTACACCAATATATACGTTCGTATAACTAGTGTGCTTTAGGTCATTAAATTTTTCAATAAACATGTATACAAGAGGTGGAAAAGTGGGCATGCCATTAATCTATGGGGAATGCAAAAAAAAATCGAGGAACGCAGCAACTTTGTATGCTGAAAGGTATCCCAACTCCCAATAGATATTATCTATGCTTTCAATATTTTTCGGTTGTGACGGAAATCAATATTTTAGGATGTGTAGAAGTGAATCCTACCACTTCTACTAGGGAAATTAGCTAGAGTTACAAATTAGTCATGAGTCAGCAAGGAAGTTTTGAAAACGCATACGTACAGGTCGTTTAAGTATCAAGTATTCAAATCAAAAGTTCAAAGTTTATCAAAGTAAGTAACATGACAATTTCACAATTCATAATATTATTTCCAGGTTAATTACAATTTCAATTTAGTAATTAAAATTTCAATATAGTGCAGAGCCATCTCACTCCATATACTGGATACCCTTCACCTAAGCACAAGCGTGCTTGTGTTGTGTTAGGTATCCCATATTTAGAAGGAGATTTTTTCTATGTCAATTAGCATCTATTTGGTGATTCTGGAGAATGGAGGTTTGTTCAATATAAATTTTCAAATATAGGTTGATTGTGTCGTACAGATGATTTTATGACTATTTTGTATTTGTTAATGTTTGTGATATTCCTGGACTCAGATGGTAGTAGGTTGAAGAGTTTTGGGCCAAAATAATGTACAAATCTCTGTGAATAACTTTTTTTAAATAATGGCATTTGAACAGACCCTTTTATAACAGATCTGGTTTCTTTCTCAATAGTTGCCTCAGATAGTTAGCTTTATTGTGAAATATTCATATTGAGTATGAGTAGGAATAAAGACTTCTTATATTGAATAATTTGATTTTTTTGTAGAAAATAATCGGGCTTTTTTAGTATAGTGTTTTGCGTTGTTTGTAAGCTTCCCAAATTTTTTTCAAAAGTTCCTCCCCATGCTGTTATGCAATACTTGAGAACTGACTATGCCAGTGCGAAATATGAAGTGAGCATGTTTTTACGAGATAGGATATCTCTCAGGGAATACAATTTATGGATAAGTTGTCTTAGCCTCTTGGTCATGCATAGCGTTTGTATGAAAATGATGGAAATCAAAGATTAGTGTATTGTGGTTGGTTACATCAGAACAATACTGCTAATCCTGACTCTGTTTCTTCGATATTGTTTTCCGTCGAGTCAAGATTCACGAACAATTGAATCTTTAACAGACAAAACTGCAGATATTGGGGGCAACAAAATCAGAATGTAATGAAGGAAGTTAATTTTCAGGAAAGATTCGAAGTGAACGTATGGGCTGGTGTAATCAGAAGTAAAATAATTGGACCAATTTTATTCCAAGGACAGTTGACTTGGGTAAGATATTTAGAATTCCTCAAGAATCAAATTGAAGAATTGTTGATGGACTCACCACTTGCTGTTTCTGAAGTGACGTATTTTCAACAAGATCGGGCTCCGCCTCATAATACTATACAAGTCATGAACTATTTAATGAACCGGTCTAATGAGCGAGTAATTTCAACGAATGGTCCTGTACTTTGGCCTGCCCGATCACCTGATCACAATATTTTAGACTTTTTTGTGTGGGGTTATGTGAAAGTACGAGTGTTTTATACACCGCCTCAAACACTTGAAATTTTACAAAATCGCATTCGTGAACTGTTTGCTACCATAAATCCCGCTATATTGCGAAATTTGATGCGAAACACATGTGATAGTTTTTTTGAGTTATGAACTTTTGTTATGTGAAAATTGATGTTTTTTAATTAAGTAGATGTTGTCATTTGAAAAAAATATGGTTGCTTTACAACTAGTGGTTTTGGAAATATCAAACCGCCATAGGTACTTAACTAGGCGGAAAACACTGTCTATAATATTTTTTACTCGTTATTCATGTCCATCAGATTGGTTAAAGTGAGTCCAACGCACTCTAGATGAAAACATGAAAATGTTTCTGAAAAATCAAATGCACCAATTTTTTGTCTTTGCATTTGTAAAGGAAACTCATTGTGCATTCAACGAGACTAAACTCATATTTGATCGCTTCATATCTCTTGTAATCGAATCGAAAATATGGGCTGAAATAAAATTATTGCAGTTTCCGAAAGCTGCGCGTACCAAGCCACAGAAAATCGGAAAAAGCTAATCAAAATAATTATCCACTTGTTGCACCTGACAATCCAACCGAGAAGAATTTGGAACACTCGAATATAAAGCTCGTGTTGACCATCACAATTGTTTTGCAGAATGGTTTCTATTTTGGTTAGTAGCAATGAAAGCCCAGGGCACGTGCGAAGGGTTTGCCAATTTTTTTACTGGGACACATATCACTGGATTCAATCCAGAAGCTAAATGAAATGTGAAAAATTACTACTCGAGTTCATTAAATAGTCCAGCCTGATTAAATGATTAATTTCAAATAATTGTCAGAGAATAATGTGATAATTTCAAAAGCATTAATCATTTGATAAAACAGTCTGGAAAGTATATACATTAATTTTTATGAAGACTAAATTAAAGTATTTTTGACTTCCAGGACTGAAAATGCTACTTCAGTCATCAGTTTCAGAGTCACTTTATATAATACATACAAAAATACCAATAAAGTTGAATCCTTTGTTATCTCGATCATAAATATTTGTGACGAATTGACAAATTGAAATTAAAAAACCGATGGCGCGGCCAGTCGGAAGGGTAGAATTCATTTATTGATTCTGAAATTGCTATCAATCAAGCTAACGAATATAACTACATAATATGTATTTATATAGTTAAACTTTGAAATCGAGAAATGTTAAAATACAATGATGTTCTGTTTGTCGCTGGAAGGGAAACTCAAATAGGATCTGATTGACACCAGCGAATGAACCCC
The DNA here is from genome assembly GCA_018342105.1 of Gonioctena quinquepunctata. NCBI lineage: Eukaryota > Metazoa > Arthropoda > Insecta > Coleoptera > Chrysomelidae > Gonioctena > Gonioctena quinquepunctata. Next base: position 9,096 of record JAFIRS010007917.1, on the reverse strand, counting down.
AAATGAAAGGTGCATACAGGGTAAACAAAAATTATTAATTCTCATGAATTGTTATTTACATCGATTTTTTTTGTGGGTACATCTTAGAGAAAAACTTTTCGAATAAAAGTTGCGGAGCTCATGAAGTTTTATCAAAAGATCTATAGTTTGTCGATCTGGTATGAAAATGAGAGATTGAGTTTTTTTTCAATTTTTCAACAGCTGCCATTTTGAAACTACTGGACCGATTTAGCCCCCTGTTCGAACTTATACGAGGCATTGACGGAATATATGTTTGTACCAAATATCGTTCCATTCGATTGAAAAATGTGGCCCCCACTTTGTTGATTTTTTTTTATATATATGGATTTGTTTGGAAATATGGACAGGGCGTTCATAAAATCAGGTGTGGAATCATCTGCGACTCAAAGATAAACTTTTAATCGCTATCTTCTATTACAAAATAACCTCTTGGGGGTATTCATGTTGAAAAGGGAAACATTCTCAATTGAATAATGAATAGACAGATTTTTCTATGAATTAAAAAATCCACGATAAGAGTAAAGTTATTTTTTGGGAATATCTAACAGAAAACAACTACTTCTCCGGTAAAAGCCACGTTGGACTTTGAACTACATCTCATAGATATTTTGAAAGGACCCTAACCCAAAAGAAAAACCTGAAAGTAATTTTTTTTATTTTGTTTCAGATTGTTGTTCGATTTTCTATTCCATATGAGTTCTTAATTGAGATTGGAATAAAAAATCGAATAACAATCTATAAGAAAAGCAAATTTTTACTTTCAGATTTTTTCTTTTGAGTTAGGATCCTTTCAAAATATTCATCAGATGTAGTTCAATGTCCAGCGTGGCTTTAGCCGGAGAAGAAGTTGTTTTCCGTTAGATATTCACAAATAATAACTTTATTTTCATCGTGGATTTTTCAATTCAGAGAAAAATAATTCTATTCAATATTCAAATGATAATGTTTCCCTTTTCAATATAGATTTTAATTATGATAGGTTCCATTCGGATTTACAGTCGATCCCGTGGCGTAATATATACGATTTGAATGATATAAATAGTAAAATAGAGTTCATTAACGAAAACATTACAACTTTACTAGACATACACGCTCCATACAGAACTATTAGAGTTACAAAAAAATATGCGCCTTGGCTCACAAATGCAGTACGAAACATAATGAAAGATAGAGACAAATCACGTAGAAAGTACAAAGAAACCAAATTAATGTGTGATTGGTCAACCTATAAAGAGCTCCGGAATATTGTCAATGTAGCGGTCGAACGTGAAAAGAAAGCATACTATCAAAGTGAATTCGTCAACACAGAGTATTCTAAAATGTGGACTACGATCAAAAGTCTCAATCTTACGTCAAATAGTAAAAGTGATTATATAATTCCTGACAAACTGGCGGACGTAGATGAGCTGATCAATCATTCCGTCAATTCCATACCAAAACTGACAGCTGATCAAGATATCATATCATATTATCAAAACAATACTCATGAAAATATCACCTCACAATTAACATTTAAACCAGTAGAGGAAATCGAAATCTTAAACATTATCAAAAACTTGAAGAGTAAAGCTACAGGATTGGATGGTTCGAATATTTCTAGTATAAAACTATGCATACCCTTCGTCTTGCATTATTTAACTCATGTTATTAACTCTTCTTTGCAACATCCCATCTTCCCAGCAATTTGGAAAAAAGCCAAAGTGATTCCTCTTCTTGAAATACCCAATCCATCATCACATAATGATATAAGACCAATAAATATTTTACCAACAATGTCAAAGATCCTCGAAAAAATAATAGAAATTCAACTCTGCAAACACCTGTTGGAAAATAAAATAATCCCGGCAAACCAATCAGGATACAAAACAAATCATAGCTGCTGTACTGCACTGATGAAGATTACCGATGATATTTTCAGGAAGAATGATAAAGCAAAACTAACATTATTGGTTCTGTTAGACTACTCGAAAGCATTCGACACCCTGAATCATCAAATTATCGAGGCCATAATGAAATTCAGTGGATTGACTGTGAGTGCCTCTATTCTTATTATGGACTATTTGAGTCACAATAAGAATAGTGAGTTATAACAACAGACTGTCTCAGTACTTAATCAATAGCATTGGTGTTCCACAAGGCTCAATACTTGGTCCGTTATTATTCTCCTTATATATTTCCAACTTCACAAAAATATTCTTATCATGCAATCATCACTTTAACGCAGATGATACTCAGTTATATATATATATCATTTCAGCCTGACGAATATACACAAGCTATAACTCTTCTGAATTTTGATCTTCAAAATGTACTCAAACATTCTTCACAGCACTGCTTGATGTTGAACCCAAAAAAGTCTACTGCTATATTGTTTGGAAGAATCAAAGATCGGCTAAAAGTAACTGGGTTAAGTGAAGATCATCCAATAGTAATCAACAATGAAATAATTAAAAGTGAAGAATGTGTAAAAAATTTAGGTGTATATTTGGACCAAGACTTGAGGTTCACAAAGCACGTCTATATCTGTCTGCAGAGAGCGTATGCTAGTTTAAAATTAATCTACCAAATACGCCAGTACCTTACTAGATCCATAAAAGTTCTATTATGTGAAACGCTGGTGTTGTCAAAGTTAAATTACTGTGATGTTTTATACGGTAACTGTCTCAATACTCTAAGGATTCAAAAAGTGCAAAACTCGTGTATAAGACTCATTTCTGGGGTTCGAAAGTACTGTCATATCATTCATTTATACAAAGAAATCAATTGGGCGAGAATGAAAGAACGTAGATATATACATACATGCATGTATGTATCACAAAATATTGAATCATAAAACACCACCCTATCTTCATGAAAAAATCAGTTTCCGCACAGATGTTCATAACCTGAATATAAGATTCAAGGGAAAGCTTACACCTCCCCTACACAATACAGTTGCAACACCCCTTACTTTTGAACCCCAGATTTTAAATTATATGATTCAAATTTCAAGGTGAAATCACTTTGCCGATAGGCTGCTCAGATGGATACGGTTAGGCCGTGAGTAAGGTTCAATTAATGACTTTTCCTAGTTAATCAAATTTGTCCACTAGAAAAATTATACATTAATTAACTTGACTAGTTCCAGAGTTGGGCGCCAGACTTGCTAAAGACAAAAGTCAAAGATAAATAAAATTAAATAAATGTTACCTAGCTTGTATGGGAAGGCAAATAAATATGCAATAAATCAACTTAACAAATTTATTCCAGTTGGAATTCTGAACAAGATAATTTTTTTTACAAATACTAGAAAAGTATTTAACTTCTTAAAAAAAATGGAAAAATTACATAAAAGGAACCAGTAATTTTGACTCTGATCAAAATTCGAACATTTACACCTATGATTCCTCCAGTTGTTGGTCAAGAATATACCTTCGGAGATCTTGAGCGAGATAGAGGAAGGCTAGTTTCTTGAAGCTGGTCCCAGCGGTTCTAGGAGGAACTTGGTTTCAGCGGTTACGATTAAGATGGTCGTGGGTGGTTCTATAGTTGGTTTTAGACCCCCTTATCGGCGTGAATTGAGTTGATCTTCACGGACCAGTGCTGATATTGATGTGCTGTAAGACCTCCCAGGCTACTAGTCCTTCCGTCTCCGTAGATGGGTTCCCTCCGTGGTATATATCATGCGAAGAAGATGATAGGAATCAAAATATGTACAAAAAGGGGAGAACGAAGGATATCCTTTGAACCTCAAGTTTTATGTTTCAAATTTTAATCGAGAGTCAAAAGATAGATGCAAATGATAGCATACAATAAAAATCTCAATCTATATAAAAGACGAGAAGGTTACAGTGAAAGAACAAAGATAATAAATAGCAATTCAATCTGCTATTCTGGAGTTAAATTTATAAGTTAATTTTAATAATTTAAAAAAATATTAAAAATGAACAAAATTTAAAACCGAACAAAACAAACCTCACCCAAAACGTTATGTTCAAATTCAGTTAAGTTTTGAAACAAGTAAGTTTTGATAAGGGGATTCTATGTACCAGAAGGGTAAAAAATGTAATGAAAGGTATTCCAAAAGAAATATAAAAAATTTCCTTGAAATTTTACCAGAGAAAAAATTAGTAATTTTAAAGCAAAATACTATAAAATTGCCAGAGGAAAAATCTACTATTTTAAAGCAAAATATTTAAAGGTTGCCAGTACAAAAATATATTATTTGAAAGCAAATGCCAAAGGAAAATATAGCGTTATAACCAAAATATCTAGTAGGCTACTAAAAAAATAGGGTTTTTTAAAAAAGCATTCAACAAATTATTAGAATGCAGAGTAAAAGTATACTCTTCAGCCAAGATAAGAAGAGAGAGACACACGTCTTTCAGTGAGCACGACTCTCTTAGATAAAGATACAGTGAAAAAATTCTTTTATTGAGAATTTCCAAAGATAAACCGAAGAGGGAGACCACACGTCTTTCAGCGGGCACAACTCTCTTAGAAAAAGATAAGTTAAATAATTCTTTTAATTGAAGAATTTCCAAGATAACAGAAGAGGAGACCACACGTCTTTCAGTGGGCACAACTCTCTTAGATAAAGATAATGTTAAATAATTCTTTTATTGAGAATTTCCAAAGATAAACCGAAGAGGGAGACCACACGTCTTTCAGTGTGCAAAAAATTTGTGAAGTTCCCTGCTCTTGGCGACAAGGTAGTAACTGAAGTGAATTGACTCTGCAACGATCAAAAATCAAATAAGCTACACTGGGAATTGAATGGAGTAATAGATATAAGAAATTTATTAAACGGAAATCAACTTTACGCTTGAGGCATATATTGAATCGAGTGTTCTGAGACCGTTAGGCCAGAGGTACAACTCTCTCGATAAGCAATTCTTTCTCAAGAGAAAAGAAAATTACTCTCATAAACATATAGTTATGAAATAAAGAAAATTGCTTACCAGAGAGCCGTCCTATTAGTCACTCCGAACAATCAAATACGCCCTTCACTTCAATTGAATCCTTGGAACAAACCGGTGGTTGTGTGAGGTACATAAGCTCTAGTCCATTCAAATTACCAATTAACTGGTACCTAAAAAAATGCAAAAGCGTAGAACTGATTTCCAATGAAAAAAATCAGTTCCCAATATTCGGAACAGATGTTACGTTAGCCACAATATGTACTATGAATGATTTGTCAAAATGGCCGAAATATCTATCTTTAACCTTCAAAAATTACCATGCGGTATATCCAAGAATTCTAATATTACAAGCATAAGAAAAAACAAGAGAATGCTAATCAGCTACAACATTAATTAAAAGATAAAGAGAATAATATTACTCTAAACTCCAGCAGTGAAACTTATTTCATCTATAGATTGTACAAATCAAAGCCAACTCACTCAGTACATCTGCCTATCTCGACGTTCTATTCAAGAAAGAGAGCGATTATCCTTTCGGTTCGACGAAATCACAGTTCACCTGTTTTTCATTCTCGGTTTCTTTCCTATTTAAAAAAACTTGGAAAAAACCTAACGCTCGATAAACGCGATCGACACGAAAATGAAATGTCACGGTCACACTGTCAAAATACCATTTTCTAGGGACAATAATGAACGCACATTCTTCACGACCTGAGCGCAGTGACTACTGACCCGTACTACCGTAAAGATAACCGGAAAAGTTATGAGAAATTGGTTATGTGTAAGGACGTAACGAAAAATTCGTTACACAGTACAGTTCGAACGATCATTCAGCTACGACATCGCCAAAGTAATCAATTCTCTCCCGTCAAACGTTAGAAAATCCGTCGGAATCATGTTATTTAAAACTAAACTCTTCGAGCATCTTTTTTATTAGTAAGTAATGTATATCTTGCTTTTTCAAGTATTGAACTGAACTGAATTCCTCAGTATAGGTTACTTCTCTGCGCTTTTTTGTCTATCTTTTTCAGGGTTAGGTGGAAGAACAGACATTCAGTTTAGCCACTGAATGAATTGAACCTCGCCCTACTATCTTATAATGTGTTGAGAAAATTGTTACGTAATCAATAAAGACCTTTATTATTATTATATAAACTTTCGAAATGATGGCCATTGAGAGAGGCAAGATAGTATCTACTACCTTCTGTGATCTTTCAAAGGCCTTTGACTGTGTCAATCACAACATCCTCCTAGGGAAACTGGGACTTTATGGCATTAGGGGAAAAATAAAAATATAATTGAACAGATAAAGCCTTGGTTCACCTCAAACCAGTTGAGTATTAATTTAAACAAAACAGTACCTCCAAATTTCTCTCTCAGAGAAATTAATGGGGAAATAGACAACGTTAAATTCTTAGGACTTCATCTCGACTCTAAACTGTCATGGAAACATCATTTCCAAGTTCTCACAAAAAACTTGCAATTATAACTTTCTTACTGAGAAAACTATCACAAACAGCTTCCACGGAAATTTTTAGGGTAGCCTACATGGGATTATTCCAAAGTCAAATATCATATGGAATTCTTCTATGGGGGAATGCTACAGACTGGATAAAAATATTTCGTGTGCAGAAAAGAGCTATTAGAGCAATAACACAAACTCCTTATACTGAAACATGCAGACATAATTTCAAAAATGTAAACATTCTAACTCTACTATCGTTATTTATATATCACTGTGTATATTACATCAAATCGAATGAGCAAAATACACTACACTTATATGATACAAGAAACAAAAATTATCTCATAATCCCACAACATAGACTCACCTTAACTCACAAAAGCTTTATCAACCTCTCTATCAAACTTTTCAATAAACTTCCCAAGCAAATGAAAGAACTTCCAACAACAAAATTCAAAATATTAAAAAAAAACATTCTCACAAAATGCAATTTTTTCAAGGAAAGGCCTAAGATCTTTTGTTTACATGAAATACCCCCTTTAATTCTCGACAAGGAATCACCCCCAAAAAACTTTCGCACTTATTTGGTAACACCCTGTATAGCGGTTCATATGCGACAAGCGAGTCAGTCAGAAGTCGGCAGTCAGTCGGAAGATGGTTTTGGGAATATTGTAATTATGAAAGTGTACTATTGAGTTGTGTTTCAAAGTGGAATAAACAGATTGAATTTATCGGACTATTTTTTTGAACCCGTTTCGTAACAATATATCAAATTTTTTCGAAAGGTCTGTTGTGATGACGGGACTAATAGGTAGTATTTTTATTTAAGTCCACCTAAAAGGTCAATCCACATCGATCACTGTCATTGAACAAAATAATACAGATGGAATAATGACGGATGGTTTTCCACCTGTGGAGAATATGAACAAAATTCAATTAACTTCTATTATACAAAAAAGGTTAAAAGGAGGAAAAAATAACGAATTAAATATTCAACTAACGGGCTACTGTTCGCCTCGCGCGATAGCGCGTTCAGCCGTCTCCGCCTCTTTTCAATAGTTATGGGCTCAACCTTACATTCGCAACTTTGAATATTTTGATTGCGACTGAGACTGAAAGCTGCAACGTAAATTGTGCTATGTCTGGAGCGCCACAGTGGGAAGGAGAAACCTTCTAAAGTGGTTGAGTTTAAAACTTGATTATACATCGCGTATATCTGTATCTGTGTGCTGGGCCACTGGCGCGAGTACCGCTTGTTCTAACCAATTGTAAATCCTATAGTCCGCGATTTTATTCCCGAATCTGTATACAGGAAACCTGATTTTGAATATAGTGAAAATTTAGCCAATAAAGCACCCGGTTACGAAGTGATATCTACTTGTTTGCTGAAAATTTGTACCTCTGCATTAGTGGAGCCACTTCATATTGTTACTTCATATTTTTATATATTCATCAAGAACCAAATAAGATGCAAATGACTTGAATTTTATTTCTCGACTACCATAATATACATCTGCTATTATACAGGGTGTCCGGAGATGAAACCGACAAAACTTATGGGGTTATAGGGACTGCCAATATGATTGCAAAATGCCATATACCAATGTCCAAAACCGCTTTGTTACTGACATACAGAGTGATTTGTGAATTTAGGCAAAAACTTAATCCGCCATATTAAATACAGGGATTGGCCGATTTGGTTTAAATTTGGTCCATGAATTAAACTGAAAGGCCTTAACAAGTAGCCTTTTGAACGAAACCAATATCAGGACCGGAATATTCCTTTTCTTCCCATTTTCAGTTCTTATAAGAATAACTCATCCTGTATAATAATTATCAAAAATCTGAGCTCAAATTCGAAATATACGGAAAAAATCCTACAAACTTCTGGCACCATTTCGGTTATACCGTAATAAATTATAATTTCCATTTTTTCACCAAGACATAAATATTGTTATTCTCTCTAATTAGTTCGTAGTAAAATTTTATAAAATACTCTCATAACCCAAAAAAACTGAAGAATAAATTCGTATCAGGATCGGAATGAGTCTTTTTTATGTTAAGTTCTTGTGAGAATAACTGACCTAGTATAACAATTATCAATAATCTGATAGCAGATTCAAAATCTACTAAAAAAAGCGCATAGGAACTTGCTGAAAAAGGACTGGACTGAATTTTTTGTAAATTATATTTGCTTACTAATAAATTTGAATAAGCAAAAGAATTTTTTGTAATAAACAAAAAAAGAATTTGTAGAAAACTTTTACTAATGTTGATGAGGTTTCTTGTCCTTCTCGAAAAAAGTTCGTGAATTAGAGGACAGGTATAAGACAACAACGCAATTTTAAGCCGACGTTTCGTCCATATATTCAGACTTCTTCAAGGATGCAAAGATAAGCTTACTAAGTTACGTTTACACATTTTACATCTTTCAAACAAACAACAATAAGGACAAAGACTTTTTTCAACCAATGAAATAAATTAAAGAATAAAATTTGAGTGAAATTTAAAACAAGAAAACCATTATATGGAAATAGAGTGAGATACATATTACTTACCCAAAAGTTACCAAAGTTGTCGACCACAAATAACGATTTCGATCGTGATATACTCCATACACTAATATCGTCACAACTCGATAAAATAATGTGTTTATTTTTTCTGGTTATTCTAACACAAGATAAATATAAGGCAACGGTTGAATATTTA
>JAFIRS010007916.1:0-20848 GCA_018342105.1 Gonioctena quinquepunctata | reverse complement strand
AACTGAGAAAAAATAGATGCCGAGTTTTGGTTATCACTGTATAGGAAAAGCGCCATTCGGTAAAATTATGAATAGGATATGAAAATACACCAGTTTCTTATTCCAATTTATCGATTTTGAGATATTTGGTGTTGAATGAACCCATTTTGTGACATAAATCCCACCATAACTTCCGAACCATCTGGTATAAACCCATAAAACCTTATATTTTTGAGAAACACTCTCCCAAAGAAATTCAGTCGAGTGGAAATATATAGGGTCTTGAAAAAAAGTAACTGATAAAAAACCTTTTTAAAGACAAGCTTTCATTTAAGTCGTGTACTAAATCGTATAAAATAAGTTTAAGTCATCGCTGACAATGATTTAATTATTTTTTGTTGAATTATTTGGTTTCAAATCTTTGTCGCGCGAAGTGTTTATTAAAGTAGGTACCAATTAATTTCATTTCAACATTTCAACAATGATTGGTTGGTAAGTAACAACTTGTACAAGTATTAATTGTATTACAATTCGCGCAACAAGCTTTTTGATCCAAATATTTCAACAAAAAATAAATCATTGTCAGCGATGACCTAAACTTATTTTATACGTTTTAGTACACGGCTTAAATAATAGATTGTCTTTAAAATAGTTTTTTATTAGTTATTTTATTTTCTGATTTTCACTTAGTTCGCCTTAATCTGTTCATTTCTAATAGAGCATCGTTATTACAAAGTCTCTTCCCTGTAAGTTTTGAGCTGAAAGAAATCATGATCTCCGACCCCAAAAACTCCCACACACCAATGTTGAATAGAATCTGGCCATAATCACAAAACTCGTCCGCCATCCTGAAGTCGCCATCTTGAATTTATAGATTTTAACAAAACATTGTCACCGGAATTATGAACACCTGCCAAATTTCAAATTAATCGGACGACTAAAAGTCGGTCAGAATTCACTAGCAAGATTTGACCCTAACTAACGAACTAACAAGTAAAACTAAATGAAAGCTTGTAAAAACATAACTGGAACCGGAAACGCTGTATGTTGGTAGTTATTTATTCAGTGGAACATAGCTTTCATTTCTCTCTACAATTTTTATTTGTGACATCTCGAATAGAAAAGCAGCTATCGCATCGTTGATACAATGGCAAGTACAAAGGTCTCAAAAAAGTTAAATTAAATTTATATTTTCGTTGGAATAAAAAGGATTTCAAAATTAAAATAATGTTCATAGTCGGCAATGTGTCCAAAGCAATGTTGTGTAAGTTTCACAAACAGTTCAATTCTACAAAACCACGTAAATTCAAAGAAAATAAATTTCATATTCACTTCAATGAAAATTATTCTAGGGAAAAAATATCACTAAGCAGGATGAAAGCGGATATAAAAACGCGTTTTCTATAAAAAATATATATGAAATTAACTAAAATAATTTGAGATGAGTTGGTTCGAACAACTAGATGGCACAACAGAAGGCACAATTCCGAAAATACAAGTACCTTCACACCTGCGGTTATTATCTATTAAGCAATATGATGGCACTGACAGTTATTTTTCCCATTTCCGTATTCATTTTGAGTTTTTTCTAATGTAATTTTTCTCAAACAAAAATATAGCACCGCTAGGAAATGATTCGCTCATTAACGATTAATTCCGATAATATTTCCAGATTTTCATCTATTCTAGTTGAAACTGCATTCCTTGCCTCATCATTAACATTCATTTTTAACCGACGAAACCAAAAAGAGGAGGTTCTCTATTCAACCCGTATATTTTATGTTTTTCCATCATATTTTTTTATGTATGATCACGCATAACTTTTTACTGAGGCGTCCGATTCAGTGGATAGGGTGTACTTCGACTTTGGTCCCATTTGAATTTAAAAGATGAAATCCACCCCTAAGGGTAGCGAAATGAAGGATATTGATCACTCACCCTCTGAATTCTGGTCCGTTAACCGATTCTATCAGGCATAACTTTGTACTGGGTTCTTCGATTTGGATGATTTTTTTTAATAGATAGGGTATACCTTATATTTGGATTCCGAAACGAATCAGCCACCCTTACGGGTAGAAAAATAGGGGATAATTGATTTTTCACTAGTAAACATTGGCACACACATACGTAGTTGACAATGACAGATCGCTACTGACATTATTCTTGTTCCGTCAAAATTAGTATATTTTATGAGAGGATGGAATGATATACAAAGTAATGAAATAAACTAACCAGAACAACGAAAATAATTTATATTACAACAAATAGTTAAAGTAGATAATCATATTATTTAACTGGTAATAGTTGAAGTAAGGTGGGTAAGTAAGTATTTTGGAAGTAACCAAAAAACAAGTATTAGGTAGTAATTGGTAGATTTTAGCCACAAAAAATTGAAAAATAAAAACTTTTTAACAAAAAATTAAACCGACGAAATACGGAACTAAAAAGTAAAAAATAAAAACTTTTTAACAAAAAATTAAACTGAAAAGCAAAAAATAAAATAAACCATCTTAATCTAAATGATAATTGAGCTCCTTAACTAATGTAAGTAACTGATTTCGAGTCGGTGCCAAACAAACTAGCAATTGAATTAGGTGAAGCGTAAAATGATGGCAGCGAGATGCACGGCTGCGTTTTGATGACTTCTTTCATAGATAATGATCTTCGATAATTGTTTGTTTGGCGCCGACTCAAAATCAGTTACTTACATTAGTTTAGGAGCTCAATTATCATTTAGACTAAGAAGGTTTATTTTATTTTTTGCTTTTCCGTTGATTTTTTCGTCGGTTTAATTTTTTGTTATTGTCTCACAATGCACTATGTCCGTATTAATGTTAATATATATATATATATATATATATATATATAATATTCCTCTATAATCAGAGTTTTTTGCTCCATCAAAGTACATATTAACTCAATTACCCACTTCTCAAAACTCTATATTGAATATACAGGGTGATTCAAAAGTACTTTGACAAACTTCAGGAGGTGATTCCTCACAAGATTCTAATATGAATTGTCCGAATAAATGTATGTCCGGAAACGCTTCGTTTCCAAGATATAGGGTGTTAAAGTTCTATTTTTATTTTCGCTTTTTTCAAATAACTTTCGAAATACTGACCTCAATTGAACGAAAATTGGTATTGAGAGGTTTTTTGAGGTGTCGAATTCGAGCCTGATGTTATTATTGCTCTTACTCGTGGGGGAAGCCACCTACACGTCTTTTTCTTTTTTGAAGATTCATAACTTTTTTTAGCGTAACTCTAACACATTTTTCAGTGGAAAAATTAATTCCTCTATCATATCTATGTAAAAAAGCTACCGTTGTTACAAGTCGCTATAAGCAACCGTTTTCTAGTATTTGGACTTGAACATTTCAAGTCGATTATTTGATAATCGATGCGTGTTGAAGTTATTATTTTGCATTTTTCACAAGAATGCTTAGGAAATTAATTTGACGTTTAAGTAGTAGTTTTGGTAATTACATATTATGTGACAGTTGTTTTGTTGAAGTTTCTGTAAGTTTTAAAACCTTAATTTTGACAAAATGGATTCTTTAAACAATAAAGCTCATTCAGCCGATATGCATTTCGATTATGGCCTTGCGGATGGCAATGCGCGCGAAGCAAGACGTATTTATCAGGTGCGATTTCCAAATCGAGTACTGCCTTCAGCTCCAACATTTACCAGTCTCCACCGTCGTTTGGCAGAAACAGGTAGCTTTAAGGGGGCAGCTGATATCATTGGAAGACCACGAGCAGTCCAAACCCCAGAATTGGAAGAAGCTGTTTTGAACGCTCTCGAGGAGAATCCAGAAACGATTACAAGAATAATTGCTGAAGCTCTCAATTCTACTCAGTCCACAGTTTGGAGAATTATCCACGATCAACAATTTTATCCATACCATATTCAAAGAGTACAAGCTCTTTTGCCACGAGACTTTCCCAACGCATTACTATGTGTCAGTGGTTTTTGAGAAAATTGGCTGGAAATCCTCAATTTTTAAGATATGTACTCTTCACGGAATGCTATCACAAACATTCATAACAACCATATGTTTGGGCTCTGGAAAATCCGCACGCAGTTAGTGAAAGACATTATCAGTATCCATTTTCTGTAAATGTATGGGCGGCAATAATTGATAATTACATGATAGGTCCTTTCTTTCTTCCGAGATCCGACTGAATGGCGCAACTTACAGAGACTTTTTAGAAAATGAATTGCTGGGACTACTTCAGAATGTACCATTAGAAATTCGTATCCGCATGTGGTTCATGCATGATGGGGCTCCGGCCCATTTTAGCGTTGTTGCCAGGGAATTCCTTAACACTGTCTATCCCAATCGATGGATCGGTAGGGGTGTAGAAGAACCTAACCAGGCGTAGGCACCAAGGTCCCCAGATCTAAACCCGCTAGATTTTTATTTTTGGGGACATTTGAAGTCACTAGTTTATAAAACTCCAGTAGCGAACGAGGAAGATCTAAGAAACCGAATAGTAGGCGCCTGTGAAACAATAAGAAACACACCAATAATTTTTTGGCGGATACGAGATTCAATGACTAGAAGACTGAATGCCTGTTCTTCGCTGAAGGTGAACACTTTGAACAATTTATTTGAATACAATTTAGTTTCCTTTATTTTGTTTCATTTTACATATTCAAAATTTCTTGAAATAAAATGTTGATAATTCTTGCAAATTTTATTAAAACGAATACAGATTTTGCACCCTTGATACATAAATAACTATTTCAAACGAGTAAAAATAAATAGAATAAGTGGTGCCCCCCACAAAAAACCAAAACTACTTACTTAAACGTCAAATTCATGTCCTAAGCATTCTTGTGAAAAATGCAAAATAATGGTAATAACTTCAACACGCATCGATTATCAAATAATCGACTTGAAATTTTCAAGTACAAATATCTAGAAAACGGTTGCTTATAGCCACTTGTAACAACGGTAGCTTTTTTACGTAGATATGATAGAAGAATTGATTTTTTCACTGAAAAATGTGCTAGAAGTACGCTCAAAAAAGTTATGAATCTTCAAAAAAGAGAAAAACGTGTAGGTGGCGCCCCCTACGAGTTAGAGCAATAATAACATCAGGTTCGAATTTGACACCTCAAAAAATCTTCCAATACCAATTTTAATTTAATTAAGGTCAGTATTTCGAAAGTTATTTAAAAAAACGAAAATAAAAATAAAACTTCAACACCCTGTATCTTGGAAACGAAGCGTTTCCGGACATATATTTATTTGGACAATTCATATTAGAATATTGTAAGGAATCACCTCCTGAAGTTTGTCAAAGTACTTTTGAATCACCCTGTATATGTAGAACATCATCAAAATCATGATTACTAAGGAACTGATAGTATATACGTTCATTGGAGGACTAGAAGAAACTCCTCTTCAGAAATTCACGCGGAACCTATATCTTGAATAAATTGAAGACTATATCATTCCATTATTCCTAAAATGCATATTATAGCCGATTGAAATCATATTGAATTTTCAATGTCATTGGCGCTCACTCTGTACCGATAACTCTGAAAAATTGTGATGGAGTATTTTTCTTGATACCAAAAATAACATACTAAAATCATCAGCCATACATTTATTCAAGGTGCTCTGATCAAAAACACCCCGAGAATTCGGAAAAACCTCGACAAATAACATTACACCGATTTGACTCGGTACAGGCTCTTAGTCCACTTCTTTGGATCTGTCAAGTGTAGCCTAATAGGCTTTTACTATTCACGATTGACTTGGCCAACTTGTGTGGGTACATTAGACCCAATATCCAATTTGGCAGTTTGGCTTCATTTCGAATGATTGTAATCGAAACAAATTTGTTTGACACCGACATTATTACATCCACGCACCAGGAAAATTATACAAATAAATAATAGTTTGAAAAAACTAAAAAACACGCTTTTATAGAAAACCAGACTAAAAAAATAGAAAAAAAAATGTATTTTATTTTAAAAAAAGCGTGGGGTGCATGGTATCGCCTCGGTGTGTAATGTACTATATAATTATTGATACCATGCACCCCACGATTTTTTTTAAATAAAATATTTTTTTTTCCTATTTTTTTAGTGTGGTTTTCTATAAAAGCGTGTTTTTTAGTTTTTTCAAACTATTATTTATTTCCTACTTTTTAGTGTGGTTTATTCATAAAAGCGTGTTTTTTAAGTTTTTTTTAAACTATTATTTTTATAATTTTTTTGCAAATTAAAAAATAGAATAATCTTATCAAATTAGGTAATCATAATCTCCGACCCCAAAAACCCCCACATACCAATTTTGAATAGGATCAGACCATAATCACAAATATCGGCCGCCATGGCGCCATTTTTCAATTTTTACAAAAGAATCATAATATTCGACCCCAAAAACCCCCACCTCAAAAACCCCCACATACCAATTTTGAATAGAATCAGACCATAATCACAAAACTCGGCCGCCATCTTGAATTTTCCAATTTTTACAAAAGAATCATGATTTATGACCCCAAAAACCCCCACATACCAATTTTGAATAGAATCAGACCATAATCATAAAACTCGGCCGCCATCTTGAATTTTTCAATTTTCACAAAATAATCATAATATTCGACCCCAAAGACCCACACATACCAATTTTGAATAGAATCAGACCATAATCACAAAACTCGGCCGCCATTTTGAAGCCGCCATCTTGAATTTTCCAATTTTTACAAAAGAATCATAATATTCGACCCCAAAAACCCCCACATACCAATTTTGAATAAAATCAGACCATAATCACAAAACTCGTCCACCATTTTGGAGCCGCCATCTTGAATTTTTCAATTTTGACAAGAGAATCATAATCCCCGACCACAAAAACCCTTAGATACCAATTTTGAAGCGAATCGGACTATAATCATAAAACTCGTACGCCATATTGGAGCCACCATTTTGTTTTTTCTTCACACAAAAATTTCTTAATGCATTGTCACCGGAATTATGTACACCTGCCAAATTTCAAATCATTCGGACGTCTGGAAGTGGGTCAAAATCGCGCCCAAAGGAGTCGGTTGCAAACAAACAAACAAACAAACAAACAAACAAACAAACAAACAAACATACAAGTGAAGCTAATATAAAGCGTGTAAAATACACAACGCCAAATATTTCAATATATAATTTTAGTAGAGCGTACATTTCAATGCCTAAAATAATCACATATTCAATGTGCTGAGAACTTTAGATTGATTAATGATCAAACATCATTTGTATTGTATGTAAATCCATCTTGATTATCTACGCCAGTGAGTGAGTGAATCGATGCGGTGTATTGAAATAAATTAAACAGTGTTCGTCTTCGCAATTGCCATTAAGGAAATGTATTTAACAGTGACAGCTTAACTGAAAAGACCTATTTTGGTGTCAACGAGGCTACATTGGCATTAATTGCATAGACCTCAGATATGTTATGGGGAATAACATGAATTGTTGTCTTTCCCAAACACATACGTATGAAAACCAAAATCCACCTAATCATGGTATAGAGTCAACATCAAAGTAAATCAGCAGAATGATGTGTTCATTGTCCCAGTAATGAAATGAATCAATTACGAATTGCAAGCTGAAACTTAGTAGAATGTCATGTCTTCGTACCTCTGAAACCTTTCTTTAAGTACACTTCGACGCGAAATTAACGCATAATTACTATATATAGGCCAATCAATAGAGGACAAGTAGAGGCTATTTTCATACTTGAATAAATACGCAAATACCCTTTACTACCTTTTGAAATATAGTTCGTAGCCCCGGTGTCGGCCTCAGCAAAATCGCTTTGTGGATTTTTTTAACAAGAAATATGGTCAAAAATTACTTCTTTTTTGTTTTGTTTTTTTATATTTCAAAAAGTATTGGAGGAATACTTTCACACTCGATGGAACTTTTGTAGAGAATTCAACACTTTACAAAATGGTTTTTTGTGCGACCGGATCGGTGCATTTTCCACTGAGAAAATCTGGGAAAACCTCTAAAAACAGACCATTTTTCAAAAATTTATAATTTTTATAAATTTGAAGCTGGGCGAACAATCTTGCGAGAAATGATAGATTATAACATGTAGCTCAACTGTGCGCAAGATGGTTTCTCCAATGTGTAGTTTTTGCACAATCGCGTTATAAACAATTTGAGGGCTTACCTAAATGCGCCGATATAAGGGAAATCGTCGTATTCAAATTCTGTAAACGGCATCTGGAAGTAGAGATCAATATCTACAATTTGTCTATTTTGGAGTTCCTCCTGAGAGGAGGGAAATGTGTTGAAAATGTCACTGAAAGTTGCTCCAAACTCTTGAAAGTGCGCTCGAGGCAGAGTCGAGTAGCGGTAGTGGGGAAATTGAATTGAACTCTCCCCAACATATATGTTCTCGACCTTGAGCGCTTCTTCTTTCAAACTTTCTATACAACGTATTAGTTTTAGTTACCAAACAGCTTTCACAGCCTCCGTAGCTACTACCCAGCTCACTTTCAAGATTTAGTAATATTGTGTCTTATCGACATTCTCATTCATGTTTTCCTTTGTAAATATAACTGTAGGTAAATATATTCCATTGTATGTGAACATATTACATTTATGTATTAAAAAATAATTACATTTATTTATAAATGAACAAAATGTTCGAGTTGTTAGAAAGCTAATTACTTTAACCAATGAAAGTACTTATCACGAATACGTATACTTACCTTTCGATACTAGCCACACTATTAACTAATGTAATATAATGTAATATAATAGTTAATAAAAAATCTAATTCATTAAATAACTGAAAACGTATGTAAAAAACGCTAATAACTTATATGCCACTAATATAATATGCGCCAACGAATAAGCAACCCGCTACTCGACTCTGCCTCGAGCGCACTTTCAAGCATTTGGAGCAACTTTCAGTAACATTTTCAACACATTTCCTACCTCTCAGGTAAAAATCCAAAATAGACGAATTGTAGATATTGATCTCTCCTTCCAGATGCCGTTTACAGAATTTGAATACGACGATTTCCCTTCTATCGGTGCATTTAGCAAGATAAGTCCTTAAATTGTTTATAACGCGATTGTGCAACAACTACACATCGGACAGAAACCATCTTGCGCACAGTTGAGCTACATGTTATTATCTATCATTTTCCGCAAGATTGTTTGACCAGTTTTGAATTTATGAAAAAATATTAATTTTTGAAAAATGGTCTTTTTTTAGAGGTTTTCCCGGATTTTCTCAGTGGAAATGGTCGCACAAAAAACCATTTTGTAGGTTTTTGATTTTTCTACAAAAGTTTCTGTGAGTATGAAACTTCATTTAATACTTTTTAAGATATTTGTAAAAATACAAAGAAGTGCTCATTTTTGACAATATTTCTTGTTAGAAAAAATCCACAAAGCGATTTTGATGGGGCCTACACCGGGGCTTTCATCTACGAACTATCTTTCAAAAGGTAGTATAGGCTATTTGCATCTTTATTCAAGTGGGAAAAAACCTCTATTGGTTGGCCTAATACGCGATATTTTCAATCAGATATATTTCTCACCTACACCAGTTTTTACAGATGTTTGTTGAAATGTCTTCAATCGGTATTTTTTGCTGAAAATATTTTTTTTGCCGAGGGATGATAAATATGGTATTTTCGTCTTTTTTCATTGTCTAGTTTATAACTTTGACTTATCTTGTGGGTATCCTTAGTGAATGCCTCTCGTGATTTCACGGAAATATGGATGTTATTAGACAACAAAATTGCAATTTATCTGAGCAGTTGTGGTAGTCCTTCATGAAGAAGGACGAAGCCAAGTTTACATCGCTCAGCGTCTTAATATTACCCAACCAACAATTGGGAGAGTACTGCAGCTATCTCATCAAACGGGTAATCAGGCTAGGAGACCAGGACAGGGCCGTGGGAGAAAAACTATACCAATTCAACATCAATTTTTGAGATTACAAACTCTTAGACAGAGATTTGTGACCAGTACATCGCTCATACATCATGTCCAAATCAGTCAAGATACCATCAGGCGAAGGCTAAGAGAACACAATGCAATACAGGGCAGCAACAGGGCCTTTATTGACTGCAGAACGTTGCAGAGCACGTCGAGTTTGCTCGTGCACACCTTTATTGGGGGCAAGCTGAAGAGTCAAGATTCAGTCTTATAATGACATGCGAATGCGGGTTTACAGACGTCCAGGGGAACGCTACAATCAATGTAACATTGTTGGAACGATTCCTTTTGGCAGAGAATCTAATAGTTTTGGGTGGTATAAATTTGTAGGCACGTATGGAACTGGTAGTCATTGCTGAAGCGAGTTTAACAGCAGTGAGGTACATAAACCCATGTTGTTCCATTTGCTCCATTCATTGGCGAGGAATTCATATTATTGCACGACAATCTTGTCGCAATGGTCTAGCCCGCGAGAAGTCCAAGCTACTGCTCGAGGTGAGAACGAAAGATATTAGCAAAATATTTCAAAGTAAAAAATACATTTTCAATTTTATTCTACTTTTTTGTGAAACCCTGTATGTACTGGATTTTTGAGATCTGTTGGGAATAAATGTTAGTTCGATTATCTGTATCGTGAATTTTGTATTGCACATTGCCGAAAATACATTAAAATATTCGTGTGAATTTTATAAATATGCATTAATGTTGCTGCGAAGTGTATTTTTTTAACAGATTAAGTTTGACTCCGTCATCAATATGATTCCAGATTTTACTTTCAGCTAGAGTTTTTAGAGTCCAATAATCTTCATTAATTCTCATGTCATGTCGGAAATAACACTTTTATTTTTATTTTACTTTTATTTTTTTATATTGTACAAAACAAGAATTCGAAAAAAAGACTTTAGCTAGAGGTTAGTTCAGCGCTGCGAAAAGCAAATAAATTTACTGTTTTTTCTCATAAATTTTATGATTTCCGCAAGTCTGAAATCAAGCGGCTCTAGATATTTCATAAAACACAATTGTTTGTGATTTTCGGGTTTTTTATTTTTTGTATCATTCAAAGCGCTGTATTAGAATCGTGGATATTCTAATATACGTACTTGCAAACGTGAAACGAGATGAAGTGAAATATACTCTCGAGCAGTATTTGCTATGCGAATATTTTCCACATTATACCTCAGTATAATTGCTATTGATAATTGTTCTTCACTGTTCTTATAGACATTTTTGAAGTAATTCTAATGACGATTTGGATTTAATATCGTAATAGGAATCAAAACATTTTGTATAAGCTCCCTGATTTTTTTAATTATAAAATACCCACAAATTTCTGAAAGTTTGCACATTTCATGAATTACCAAATTATTGACGTAAAAAAATGTGTAGTGTCATGAGCCAAAGTTCTCCATTTGGCAAAAAATATGATTGGCAACAAAACTGTTCATTGGGTCGATACCTAATTTTTGTATACACACAAAAACATTATTAGCTTCACTTGTATATATGAATGTATGTAACGGAATCTTTGAAATTAATTTTCAGCCACTTCCAGACGTCCGAATTATTTGAAATTTGGTACACATATCAAGAACCGATGACAATAGAATAATTCCATAGCTTTGACCTGCTATTCTCAAAGATATGTTGAACGCCCTGGCTGGTCTCGGCACATTCACCAAAATTTAGTAAAAACTTCCATCCCATGTGGATGAATCAATCGAAGAGTTTTTCTTCCGTAGTCTTTTTTAGTCTTTTGTAGCAATATGGACTGGAAAGTTAAAAATGAAATTATACTTTGAAAATACTAAAAAACAGCTTATATAGCAATAAGGACTAAAAAGTTAAAAATAATAAGAATAAAGTCATCGACCAAAAAATGTCCTCTGTAAAAAAGCGTCGAATGCTTTTTACTTACTTTTCATAATGATATCAAGATAACTGATATCAAGCATCTCACGCTTTTTACAAGCTTTTATTTACTTTCGTTAGTTCGTTCGTTAGTTGGGGTCAAATCTTGCAAGTAAATTTTGACCGACTTCTAGTCGTCCGAACAACTTGAAATTCGGCAGGTGTTCATAATTCCGGTGACAATGCATTATGGAATTTTTGTAAGAGAAAAAATCAGAATGGCGGCACCAAGATGGTGGGCTAGATTTGTAATTATGATCCGATTTGACTCAAAATTGGTATAGGGGGGTTTTTGGGGTAGGAGATTATGATTTGTTCAAATTCATAAATTCAAGATGGCGGCTCCAACATGGCGGACGAGTTTTGTAATTATAGTCCGATTTGATTCAAAATTGGTATGCGGCTGTTTACACGGTCGGAGATTTTGAATTTTTTGTCAAACTTCATAAATTCGAAAAAGCGGCCCCAAGATGGAGGACGAGTTTTCTGATTAAGGTCATATTTCATTCAAAATTGAAATGTGGGTGTTTTCAGGTTCGGAGATTATGAATTTTTTGTCAAAATCTATAAATTCAAGATGGCGATTTCAGGATGGTGGACGAGTTTTGTAATTATGGTCAGATTCTATTCAAAATTGGTGTGGGGGAGTTTTTGGGGTCGGAGATCATGATTTCTTTCAGCTCAAAACTTGTGAGACCTTGTGATAAGGGTGCTCTATTAGAAATGAAAAGATTAAGACGAACTAACTAAAAAGCAAAAATAAAATAACCAATAAAAAACATTTTTAAAGACATGTTTTATATTAGTAATTTTATTTTACTCAAGAGGGCATTTTTGGTCAATGACTTTATTCTTATAATTTTAAACTTTTTAGTCCTTATTGTTATATAAGCGTGTTTTTTCTATTTCTATAGACATAACGCACGGACCGATCGGACAGAAATGATTTGTAAAATCGTTTGCTTTCATCTGTTCATCTGGCCTTTAGTACGCTCAATCCGCCTGTTTATTGTGTGCGTGTGATAACTTCCTTGTTTAAATGTAGAAGTAGGTATAGGGGAACAGAATAAAAAAACACCTAATGGATGGAATAGCATACGGTCTTTTTCAAAATTCGTAATTCAGAACTGTAATTAAACACCTTTCAGAACAGCGACTAACCATATACTGCTAGAAGGCCGTATACACTAGACAATATACCGAACGAATTATTCCCGAATTTTCTTTGATGTAACGCCTGATGAGCGAAAGCTGTAAAATGCAAACATATTCGTTCGGTTGCATTTGGTCATACGTACCACATTACCCGAACGAATTCGTTGGCAACCGTTCGTTCGCCTTTGCTCACTATATGAATACGCGCCTTAAGATGTTTAAGAACCCTGGTAAATGCACTTTTACCTGAAAATGTATGGTATAAAAGTGGCGACGTTATAGGCCCACTTGATTGTGACAAGTTCACATGACGTCAATGGCGTTAAAAGTATGTTTAATTTATCATTCAAAGTATTGGCTATGTGCACGACAGTGATGGCGAACGCAACATTTCGGGACTCGGGAATTATTTGACAGTTAGATGATAATTGCTATCAAAATCAACTGAAAAACTTGAAGAAATATGAAACTGTTGATATCTAAAAACAATTAATAATATTTGTAAGTTAAATAAATGGATTTTAGAATGAGAACTGGATTTGAAATCATAAAACATATCTTTCCAACCTCAAACTGTGATGATGAAAAGTAATGAATTCGCTTCGGCACATTTGTTATTTCATACAAGCCTATATTGTTAGGCAGACCTCAGTGAAATTAACATCATACAAAACATCTTTGAATGTAAGTACCGTGCGTTGTTGTTGAATTGAGCTGGATTCATTTCAGTTACTTTTCCAGTTATTGGTTTATTTGGTGAGACTACTATGTTTCCTCTTGCCATAAAACGTTTGTACAAAAGTGTGAACTCATAATATCGCGACAATAAAAATTATTCAGTAAAAACGTAATATAGAGTTGTCACTTACTTTTACTTTTTTACAGCAGCTATCAGTTATTGGTTGATTTGATGAGACTATATTGTTCCGTTTCGCCATGTCCCTTATCTGTACAGTTCACAACACGAATTCAACGTGAAATTACCAAAACAAATTTAATAGTCCCGATATGTTTCATATTACTGCCAAAGCAGTCCCCACCAAGCACTGCCAATACTGAACTTGCTCTTGTTGTGATAAATCACTGGCTCCACAAAAAAGGGCTATAGGACCCCCCAGTGGCCGCAAATTAATGACAAAGCAGAAAGTAGGCTACAGCGCTTGTTTCTGTGTGTATGTATTTGATGATATATTAGGATCCAAACAGTAAATGTCTTTTAGGTTAGACAGTTCACAACACAACGAATTCAACGTGAAATTGACAAAACAAATTTGACAGTCCCGATATGTTTCACATTTCTGCCAAAGCACACGGTGCGATCGATTTGACTGTCCCCACCAAGCACTTCGCACATAGCCAATACTGATCTTGCTCTTGTTTTCTGGTTATGTGATAGGTCACTGGCTCCACAGAAAAGGGCTTTATGACCCCAGTAGCCGCAAGTTAATGACAAAGCAGAAAGTAGGCTAAAGCGCTTGTTTCTGTGTATATTGTATATTTGATGATATATTAGGATCCTAAGGGTCAATGTCGTTAAGGTTAGCTTCATCTTTTTCTTTAAAAATCAGGTCATTGAACAACTTGGAAAATTTTTCATAGTATGTATCCAGAGATATTGAAATGACAGCTCAGCTTATAAATGTTTTCTTATTCGATCTGAAATCGCATAGAATCTCCAATAACTTCATCCATTTATTCTTCAGTATATTCCTGGGCATGTGCTGAAAGTTCTCCGAGTGAAATTGAAATTCAAATTGAAATATTTGGCTCTTTGTGTAGTTAAGTACCTACATACTCCAAGGACTGTCGATCATTGATCTTCATTACCATAAGATCCAAGAATTTCTGTAGTCGTACTACTCGAATTCAGTCCCAACGTTGTAGCAAATTCCCGTTTCTTCTGTTACTCTCCACTCGGATCTTTTCAATGGTGATTTTGAGTAATTCTGTTCAACTTGTTCGGTAGAAAATAGATGAAATCATGCAAACAATTATCGATTGAAGACATCATATACATTATTCCTTCCAATTTTCAATTTTGAAATATTAGTTGAAGTTACTTAGGTTACGAATGCATTTGAAACGATAGCTTTACGCCTCCTTGTTGTTCATTTAAACATCACAAATTTTAAGGTCCGGTATTATAAATATGTTTTGAAGTTAACTTTAATTTTATCAGTCAAGTTAACTTGAGCTTCAAAATGTCAGTTTTATAAAGGTACCGTTTTTTAAATAAAAAGAAGAAGAAGAAGGCAAAAAGGTAACCTACAATTTTTCTCTTGGCAAAACGATCCCGTTGAACTGGAATAAGTTTTCATCATTTTCCATGAGAAAATTAACGTAACGTTCTGGTGCAGACTAATTTAGGATTGAGCGAATTTTTAGACAGACGATAGGCTCTTGAAGAAGAATCCAGTCCTTTCCCAAAATTCTCCTGTATCGTCTGTGGGCAAGATAAAAGTGAAAAAGAGAACCTTCAAAGAGAGTTGTGAGGAAAGAAAATAGAGTTAAGAAGAGAAAAAAGAGAGATTATTCAACATACCGAAAATTATTCATACAGTATGGAAAAAGGGTGGCTATAAATGTATATCTAGGTGATGACACATTGTTTACTTTTCGAAACATTAATGTTTATATGATTTCAGCCATTGTACACTTGAAACTTGTCGAATCTCTTGTGATTGTTGACATTCAATGAAATTCTGGGTTACCTGGTGAATATTCTGTTGACTATTGTGTGTGTGGCCAAGAAACAAAGTGAAAAAGAGGAACTTTTGAAGAGAGATGAGAAGAAAAAAAAAGAGAAGAGAAAAAAAGAGATATTATTCGACATACCGAAGATTATTCATACAGTATGGAAAAAGACTATATGTTTATCTAGGTGATAAGGACACATTTTCACACCATCTTGTTTGTTTTAAATAAAATAAAAAACTGTTTTTGTTAGTTTTATTTTTAATTCGAACATTCGACGATAACAATGCAATTTCCCCTGTGACCTTTCTAATAACACTGCTAGCAGTTGACTTGTGAATACCCCCAAAATCTCCAGCAACTACCAAGAATGAACCAGTTGCATAAAATCTGAGTGTAATCAACACTTCTGTTACTGGCGATAGAGGATGATTTCTAAAAATAAAAATATTTATAATTCTACAATAATTAAAATAGGTACTAGAAATGCTGACCTATTAGTTGGTCTTTGTAAATTTGCTTCAATGTGCCCCATTAACAAGCGTACAGACTCTCTTGATGGTCGAAATCGGTTTTTAAATTATGTTTCGTTCCACAAGGTGAAATGGTCTAACCGATTCCTAAATATCCTTTGTCGCCGAGGGGCTTCAACAATATTCACAACATCTTCTTCATCATCGGTTTAAAGTTCCTCAAAAATAACGTGGATATCGTTTGCTAACATTTTGCGAAAACGAAAAATCAAAACAATAAAATTGAGGTTATATGACTCATATGCAATATTGACAGGAGCAGGAGAATTGTCGACGATCGAAAACCACCAATTTCTACAAAGTTAACTTTAACCGACACCCGTTCCACCCGATAAAGTTAACTGCTACATTTTGAAGTTAACTATAACATGTGACGTCATCCACAAGTTATCTGTCGAAATAGTTTTATAATACCCACCCTAAGCCGGTTACTTGACGAGCTCGGCTTGGGAGATTGTGCACAGGAATTAGGTTTGTGCAACCCCGAACCTGATTGGTCCCACGGCGTGTATAATTAGATCGACTTGTCGTCTATCAGTGGCTTGAAGTTGGTACACGAGTCGGGAAGGGATACATTTTTCAGTGCAGTAATTATAGATAGCGACGATGAGAGGATATAACGAGCAGCATTGTTGTCTTGTATTGTATAGAGATATTTTTTGTGATGTTCGTGTGTTGAGTCCCAAATTCTTCTAAATTCCACTCCATGTTAATACACAATAATGAAAACAACACTCAACTATTCTCTTCCATCACCAACTCCCTCTCCGAAATGCCCAGTCTTCCGTCGTAGCCGACACTGTCAACAGGCATCCTCGCGCCGTGGTACCGCTCAACAAGCCATACAGCACGAAACAGCTAGTTGAGCCTCGCGCCTTTGAGATGTTTGGAGAATTTACCGACATTTCATGAGTACGGTCGAGCAACCTCAAGCTTACGCTTGACAAGTCTCGATCCTATGCGAGTCGACCGTTCTCACGACGCGAGACTCGACAAGTCGAGCTTGTCAAGTCTCGGACCCTGGGACGCCGGCTTCAGGAGTAAATTAACTTGAATTAATTAATCAAGCAATAACATAACCAACAATTATAACAAGCGTCTCGTTCACAGGCATACATTGAGGTGATTCTCGCTCCAAATCATTGTATGGAAATGGAACAGCCAGAACCGTACTTAACTTTTCTAACGATTTTCAATTCTTTTATATATATATATATATATATATATATATATATATATATATATATATATAGATGGAACCAGTAGATAGTTGGGAGTCACAGCAAATAAAAAAGAACTCTTTAAATGTTGTCCAAGCTTTCGGAAATTTTATTAATTATTTCCATCATCAGGGAAACTACAAAGTTGTAAAGATTACAATTAGTTTTTTATAAAAATATTGGTTTAATATGACTAACATCTTTGGTGAGAATGATTATAAAAGTGTTAAAAGTATAATGGTTGACACATTATGAAGGATGAACGATGATACACTACAGTTTAAAATAACTAGTTGAGCATTAAAATTATAATTTTTACAAATTCCAATTATGAGACTATCTTGTCTCCATGTGGACAGACATGTCAAGTACAGGATAGGTAACTTCTGACAGGCAGTTGACATGACATCTGGCAGACAGTTGACATGACATGAGATTGATAGCAGTGGTGACAAAAGCAGCTAACAAACGAACAAGTTTTTTGCAAGGTTGATTGATAAACGTCGGCAATTTGTCTGCAGTAAATCGAGCATGCGAGTATGAGAACGAGGTTGGCATTGAATAATTCACATAATATATTGTAATCAATGGTGAACTCTACCTTTCCGATTGGCTGCGTCATCTTTTTTTTTCCCCAGAGTAGTACAGAACCTACACGGGTAACTGCTTTTCCAGTTAATCTACTGAAAAGAATTGCAAAAGACGACTGTGATGATGGGAAATGCAGTCACTAGTCCTAATGTGTTTGATTTTAAGTGAAAAATGCTGAACCACCTGATTTTGTCCATAATTTTGCTTTCATATTGACGTCATGATTCAAGTGCAATGATTTGATGTCCAAGTGGGCGTTAAATTGTAAGTAAACCAATTTTTTGTCGTTTAAACATTTTGTCAAAAGTTTCGCATAGATGAATACGTTCCGACACCAGAATGAGAAATATTTCTTTGGTTACTCAGTTAACCACCTTCAAAACTCTGAACCATGGAAAACATTTCGGAAATCGCTTATCCGTTTGGGAAGTAAAGGTTCTAGCTTCGATTGGATATATTTCTTCCAAAATTCGATTTAATTTTTTACATTATTCCATTTATATGGCACGTTTGCACCACTAAAGAACATTCCATTTTTTATCCTCTCTGTATACTATAGTGGAACTTTTTCATTGTGAATGATCAGTGATGTAAGAGACTTTTGAAGAAATTGAGTATATTTTCAAATACTTAGGGGATCAGAATACATGGTCAATTATTCATTACCATTAACTTGGTTGAAACAAAAAAACAATATTGCTGAAGTCGCGAACTAGAAATACCTTTTTGTTTTTTTTGGGTCTCCTACAATAAGTATCTCGACACGGCGCGGCGCCTCGTATGAACTTCCATGACACAAATATGCAATCTTAAGGTTGATACTTCAATCGAATGCAAGATCGATATACAATAAAGAACCTTCTTTCGGTGACAATTGGTCTTTCATAATATTTACCCTCGGAAACAAATGAAATACCATAAATACCACATTGGCAGTACCGCTTTCACTCCATTATTCACAAATTGTTAACACCAAACGAGTAGACCTTGACCACGGTCTGTATTGAGGTCTTTTTTGTTCCTGCTCTTGACAAAATATCAAGTGGGTACACTCTTCGATAATATTCAAATTGTTTTTATATACACATATCCTGCTTATTGTGCGACAATCATATTTATGTGATCGTCAAACTCTTTGCAATCAGATTATTATCAAAATTATTCAAATTATACGGAAAAAGAAGAGGGAAGAAGGACAGTTTGAAAGAGTTGAAGATGAAACAGATTAGATGAATGAACGACATGGAGATAATGAGATCATGTAAGAAGAAATAACTACTGGAAATAAAGAAAACGAACCAGATTATGTGGCTGATTATCGTGGATAAAAATTGTACATAATTTTTATAAATTAAGAATTGGAGCAATAAAATTAATGCACTACCAGCAGCAGGGAAAGGTTCCCGAAATAGAATACCTATAAGGAAACTGAAAATTCATTTCTACTGATACACGAGAAAAAATAACGAAACATCAAAATACTTGTTAGATATATGCATATTCAAAATATTTTTTAGAGAAACAGTGTGAAGGAACTTAAGAAACTAATTTTGGTAAAATAACATTTTCGTATGATAGAATATCAAAATAGTTGAAAATACTTGGTGAAGGCTCCAGAGAATATGAATGGGGATAATAAATCAGTGGGGAGGTGCTAGCAAAACGTGTGTAAAACACCACTTGAATTCATTCATTATGATAAAAGTAGATGAGCAACATGTGCTCTTTCCGGAAGGTAATAGGAAATTACTGGAAACATTTTTTCACCACTCGTGTTTGCTATCTACCCAGGTTTTTTTAATTATTTCTCATTCAAACAAACCGACGAAAGAACTAGAATAAAAAGTGAAAATGCTTCTGACTACGAGTTATAATGTATGTTTGATCTTCCCTAGCAGGTCGAAATATGTTAAGGTTGTCGATGATTTTTCTTCATGTTTCGTTATTTCTATCATTTCGTTGTTGAGCCTTTTCACAAAATTGTTTGTTGGCCTGTTTAGTTAAGTATTTATAACTGTTATTATATAAGCAATAAAAATACATTTCAAGTATATATTTTCGAAAATTCTGTATAAACCAGTATAAACAAAAACCTTCTGTAGTGCAGGTGGACTTTACCCGATAGAAGAGTACAAGGTCAAACTACAACTGTTTCACCATTTTTCCTCTCTTTCTGCTGAATACACGTCTCATGATTTTAGATGGTTTTTATTTTATTCATGCCTCAATAATATATAATGCAACGAGCATTCAATGATAGCTATTATGACACGTGTATGGCTGATTTGTTTGATAATATGAACAGGATGTTCATAAAATCAGATGGGGAATCATCTGTGACTCAAAGATATTCGCGAATATACACGCTACTTGCTAAAAAACAGGTATTCACCAAATTTCTTTAACAATAGATTTGGCGGATAAATATCAAAGTATACTCTACCCAAAATATCTGTATATGACCAGATTATATATCGCTATTACAAACATACCTACACTTGAAAAAACTAAGTTTTTCTATGTTTTTTCGAATTGCTTCTAAGGAAGTGTTTCCGAAACGGTTGGACATCATTTTTCAATTTGGCAGTGACTTGGACGTCATCTGACAGTGACTGAATTATTTTTATAGGTTTGGTATAAATTAATGCCTACTTCTTTTATAGCAAGTAGCATGTATATTCGCTTCTTACTTTCTACTTCTTAACTTTGTACTGGGTCATCCGATTTATATGATTTCTTTTTTATTGTATAGGGTATGCTTAAAATTAGGTTCCATTTGAATTTGAAAAATTA